>MJUT01058110.1:121239-144564 GCA_002080005.1 Gigantidas platifrons
TCCCTTTCTTTTTTCTATATTTCTAAATGATTTAGAAGATTTTTTCAGACAATTAGATGGAGAACCACTTAAGATTATCCAAGAAAAATTAGAAAATGAACTGCACATTTTCTATAAAATATTTGTTATTTTATATGCAGACGATACGGTAATTTTATCAGAAACAAAAGAAGGTATGCAACAAGCTCTAGATATATTTGAATCTTATTGTGAAATTTGGAGACTACAAGTAAATGTTGCAAAAACAAAAGTTATGATTTTTAGAAAAAGGAAAACTGCACAAGATCCTAAATTTATTTTACATGGTCATACGCTTGATATTGTAGATACATACTCATATCTTGGGATAATATTTAAATATAACGGTACTTTTTTTGAGACCAGAAAAAAACTTGTAGAACAAGCTAATAAAGCATTGTATTGTATTTATAAACTGGTGCGAAATGAATCAATACCTATTGACTTGCAACTAAAAATGTTTGACTCTATGATTGAACCTATCTTGCTATATGGCTCTGAGGTGTGGGGATACGAAAATTTAAAAGTTATTGAACAAATTCAGTTGAAATTTTGTAAACGGATTTTAAAAGTTAGAAATACTACTCCAAATTTTATGATATATGGAGAACTTGGTCGATTTCCGCTTGAAATTCGAGTGAAGCTTCGTATGATCGCTTTTTGGAGCAAGTTGGTTTTAAATGAAAATAAATTAAGTAGTGTTTTGTATAGATTAATGTATCTTTTAAAAGCCAAACATCAGTATAGTTTCAAATGGTTAAATCATATAGAGTCTATATTCAACTCAACTGGCATGGGATTCATTTTTATAAACCAGCTTCCTGTTTATGACAAGAGTGTATTTAACCAAATTTTACGAGACCAGTTTGTTCAAAAATGGTTTAGTGATATGTATTCCTCTTCTCGAGGACAATTTTACTCTGTTTTCAAAAAGGATTTTTATATTGAGAACTATTTATTCAGACTGTCGGAACACTCCAGAATTTGGATTACTAAATTTAGAACATCAAATCTGCACTTACCTATAGAAACTGGTCGTTGGTATAATATACCCCGAGAAGAGCGTATTTGTCATTTATGCAGAGAAACTATTGGAGACGAATATCATTTTTTATTAGTTTGTAGAAATGAAAACATTATCACCCTTAGAAATAAGTATTTGCCAAATTATTATCGAGCCTACCCTAATCATGCCAAATTTGAAGGTCTTCTTTCTATTTGCAATACAGAACTTTATAAGCGATTATCAATTTTTGTTAGAAAAGCTGCTGCTTTACTCTGATTGTATGTAACTGCCTGTATTATGTTGTAACTTTATATTTATATTTACTGTCAGATTTATTATTTTTCATCGTATGTTCATTGTCATGTCTTGAATGTATATATTATTTAAAAAATGACCTCTTGTTACACTTGTATATGTGTCTGAGTGTTTTCAAATAAATCTTGAAATCTTGAATCTCAATAGTAACATTTACATGGATAAAAATACCATCATGATCAAACCTTTAATTAAATTTTAAAAAAATCAATCAATTTGATTATTTGTAGAATCATATTGAAAAAAGGTACTTGCTGCTTTCTCAATAGTAACATTTACATGGATAAAAATACCATCATGATCAAACCTTTAATCAAATAAAAAAAAATCAATCAATTTGATTATTTGTAGAATCATATTGATTGATTTCTTTAATCAAATGAGATTTGACCACTCATCTGTTTTATGGTTTGGTTAATCACTTTCGATCCTTTGATTAATCAAATTGATCACTATTTTCAATCATTTTGAATATAATGTTTAGTCATTTTTTTTAAATGCTTAATCAATTTGATGAAAATCCTTAATCAAATTGATTAATTGGGTTATCGTCTGGTGGAAAACCAGATTGATTACCTTTTTCAATCAAATTGATGACTTATTTTTTTCAGTGCACCATCACTTACAGTGAGAGGATATTTTATCAAAAGAACAATTAGATACACACACGTTAAAGGACTGGGGACTATAAGGGCTCTATATGACCCCATATTTAATGAATTTTAGAAATTACTTGATCACTATTTGATGTGTTTTATTTTATAGACGACATCATACTTTTAATGTTAAAACTTGTTTCCAACAAAATCGGTACGTTTTTCACATCATTGTGACGTCATGAACGTGAATTGTCTACTGTATTTCGTGGAATTTTGCCGTTATTTCGACGATTTTTTAAGAAATTAAGCACTTCCGTAGTCGTGCACCAAAAAAATAGTCTAACAGTTTATTAAACTAAAAAACGCAAATACTGTTAAAGTATCTTTTGGTGCACGACTGCGGAAGTGTTAAATTTCTTAAAAAAACACAGGAAAATGTTCAAATATTAAAAGCGCTTAGATGACGTTTAGACGTTTGTGAGCACGATATTTCCTATATTTGCCGTAAAAAACGATGGTATGTTGGCATGTAACCAATTAACAGTTAATATAAAAAAAAATAAAAATAAACGCAACTTCATCCAAATTGTTTTTTTTTACATATGCCCCCAATTAGTGATTATATATTTTACGGGATATGGCATAACTATTATTACCGGGATCCTGAGATAGTTTTAATACCTATTGCTGCTACTTCTTAAATGAAGTAAAATAGCTTGATCTTAAAGGAGTAATATATATTTTGAGCACAATCCAATATATCCTTAAATAGCGATCCAGGAATTTTATTTCGCTTAGATATGGCGTTAGCTTATCATCCCACTCATAGAAGGAACGATGTTAAAAACCGATTCTTTTTCCACGGGAAAATATGTTAATCATTTTATTTTGTCTAAAATGTATCAATTAAATATAAACTAGAATTGTACAACCACAAACACGTCTTGTTACGTTCGAATACTTAAACCTAAATACAAAAATATGGATTAACTGATCAAAAGAAAAAAGGAAATATTCGATTCCTGAAGACGACGGAATATTAGTTAAAATACTTACAAATTACTTATACTTTACAAGCACAATATCGCTGAGTTTGGTAACATTTTTGAAAGATTGTTTTTTCGAAGCGTTGAAAGTTAATATTAACCTTCAAAACATGAGTATAAAACATAAGTATAAAACATAAGTATAAAACATGAGTATAAAACATGAGTATAAAAGATGAGTATAAAACATGAGTATACAACATGAGTATACAGCATGAGTATAAAACATGAGTATAAAACATGAGTATACAACATGAGTATACATCATGAGTATAAAACATGAGTATAAAACATGAGTATAAAACATGAGTATACAACATGAGTATACAGCATGAGTATAAAACATGAGTATAAAACATTAGTATAAAACATGAGTATAAAACATGAGTATAAAGCATGAGTATAAAACATGAGTATAAAACATGAGGATAAAACGTGTATTTTCGTTGTTTTTGTGTGCAGTTTGTCTCCCAGCATCATTAATTATGCATGTCCCAATTTCCAAACTACATGCGCAATGGCACTGATGCTGACACTTCAGCATGACTTTGCACTCAGAACGCTTCCTTCAATTCAATCCAACAGTCATGTTGGTTGCCTATAATTCGGCGAATCTTATTTCCTGTTTCTTTTTCTAGCTGAATCAGGTAAAATTATCGTACGACTGCGTGCAGGTTTTCCATCGACAGACATTTTTGTCATACAGGCAAGGATTTATGTTCGGGGTAGTATTCATGAAAATAAAAGAGAATGGATGAACTTTATACTTTAAAACTAGATAATTAGTGTTAATTTATGTTTGAATGTACTCCTTGCAAAATATATCTGGACAACAAAAATCACCAAAATCAACGACATTATACCTTTAAAACTTGTATGGACTATACCTGTATAGATCGTAGATGCACAAACTGGAACAAATGTTCTTTTAAGATATAGAATTTCCAATTATCTCTGTAGTCCTTTCTGGTTTTTATGATTTCCATATTGATACATTCAGTTAGAGTAGATCCAGCTGTAATCAGATATTGGGGTTGTCGTGTTATTCGAACCATAGCATGATTTCAATTGGTATACTTTCTGGTGACCGCGTAAGATAATCGCCCAGAAAAAATCGGTTGCATCAATTTACCACATACGTTTATCCATCTTATTCAAGATTTCGTGTTGTGTATGTAATGTTTTATGCATATAAATCAAAAGTATGTTTTACAAATCCATATGTACCGTTGACTTGATGTATAACTGGTGTAGTATATAAGAGTAGAGAGGCTGTCGTGGTCGTGGTCGTGGTCGTGTGGTAGTTAGAATTCTAACTACCTATACAATAAGTGCCTATCACCACTAACGTTGTGAGT
Source organism: Gigantidas platifrons (assembly GCA_002080005.1). Taxonomy (NCBI): domain Eukaryota; kingdom Metazoa; phylum Mollusca; class Bivalvia; order Mytilida; family Modiolidae; genus Gigantidas; species Gigantidas platifrons. The sequence continues at coordinate 125,582 of MJUT01058110.1, forward strand.
TCGAATCCTGCTTCGGCGATGTGTACTCGATACAGCATTATGTGATAAAGTTTTTCAGTGCCTTTCGACATGTCGTTGGTTTTCTCCGAGAACTCCGGTATCCTCCACCAATAAAACTGACCACCACGATATAAATGAACTATTGTTGAAAGTGACGTCGGACACCATACACCTAACCCTATAATAGTAGATTGTAAACATGTACCATTATTCCTGACCTATTAAACACCCTCCACAAGTGTGTTATCTCATAATTTTTATTCATTGGTCAAAAATAAAGAACCTCAACTCTAGATACTACACATCCTGTTTAATTTCAGTATGTAGAGACTTCTGACCATCGAGTATACATGAACATCGTGGTTCTGGAGAACTCGCAATACGATCCTAATCTTCAATGTCAATTACAAACTGTACTCGGGACAAGTACAATGTTCATAATGTATTGTATTTAAAGACAAACACGCAAGCAAGAATCTTTTCTCGTGTACGGAATAATCCGGTCTAGCCTATCTGTGTTTATCTTTATTATTTACTAAAAAGACATAAGTTAAACGTCGAATGGACCGAAAAGTCAGAAAACTGGTTCACAAAGATAGGTTGTGCAATGTAAATGTCCCGAGCTGTCCGGTAATAACCAGATCTACTCTCTATATCAAAGATCTGAAACATACTTATGCAATTTCTATTCATCCAAACTTGTAATAAGACTTATGAAGTTATAAAGTTATTGGTGCTTTATATTGAATGCTATTAATTTGGAAGGTATACGCCCCTGTTTACCTACTGACAGGCCTAACTTCTGTTAGAATCATTTCTTAGGAGACATACCCTGTTTTCTGGATAAAAAATGTTGAAATATTTATGGTATGTCTGAAGCCAGTGAACATACAGCAAAGTAATGTAATATAATAATTTGGCATAAATAAAATAACAAATGGCTTCCTCGAAGAAAACGCGGACTATATGTGAAAGAGACGTCAGAAAACTGTGCGGAACGAATATACTACGCCCCTTAGCTTGAGATGTAAATGACACACTTCTAACACGTAAAAGACAACTTACAGCAGATTCTGATAGCAACAGTTTATTAGGAGTGTTGTTTTGGCCTGTCACAAGGCAAAATAATATCTAACATCTCCTCTTTTTCTAGTGACAATCTCAAGAATCATACATAGACCCATGGCAGCGGCACACATTTTACCTACATGATTTATCATATTATGGTTATAAACTTGTTGTCATCATAAATATATATGAAATACTTGATAGTAAAACTATTATCTATCAACAACCAATTTTCATGGAATTTCTTATTCCAAGGATTGTTATCATTTCATTAACTAAACAACAACAACAACAACAACAACAACAAAGAAATCAACAAAAATCTCACAGCTTCCTAGCACAATCGCTACACAATAAACAATTTGCCTCACACCATTTCTCAAAATATTTTCATATTATAAAAATGCTATATTGGACTTATCTCAACCTGCACATTGACAATATTTTTTGTTGATTTGTGATGGCTGTCCGTAAAGACGTATTGGAGTATATCATTACATTGTTTGGCGTTAAGCATTAAGTACGGTTAAAAAAGTGCTTAAGCAAATTTGAAAATGACAACTATTGTCCAATTAAATATATTTATTAGTTCTTTCTATTAGATTAATACCAATTTTCTCTGCTAGTTCTGTCTTACAAGTCCGTACATGTGATATTGTGGGTTATTACTTTAATACCAAATATTGCATGAAAAATACCAATTTAGATACAATGTGTACTACGTCACCAGTTTTCGACGGTCAATGTTAATAAGCTTCTGAATTGATATAACCTCAATATTTACATTATCAATGTCATATAGCAGAATATGAAACCAAAATTGGTATGCACGAGATTATTTTTTAAATAATTAAAGTTTTTTTTTAACGGGACGAAAAAATGAATTACGTAAAAAGACATTTTCAACATGAAATAATAGATGTGGTACGTAGTTCTTATATTTAAAGATGACATTTTTAGATAAGATTGTTNATGAAACCAAAATTGGTATGCACGAGATTATTTTTTAAATAATTAAAAAAAATTTTAACGGGACGAAAAAATGAATTACGTAAAAAGACATTTTCAACATGAAATAATAGATGTGGTACGTAGTTCTTATATTTAAAGATGACATTTTTAGATAAGATTGTTTGTGATCTTTTTAAGCAATGTCAGCATCGTTTTATAATTTCTAACAAATAAAAGATCAAAATAATGAGAGATTTCATAACGTGAAACAAACCATCGAAACGGGCGCCCGTCGAAAATGGTTGACGTTGCGATATTACTATTTTTTCACTTTAATTTCATTTCTATTTATCTGGTTAGTTTTACCATTCCATATAAAATTCCACATTATATCATTTATTTCTTTTACATATTTATCAGGAATTCCCCTCATTTCAATTTCACATCCACATAGAGAGTGTAATACATTTTTAATTATAAGAGTTTTACCCTCATAAGTCTAATGTCGAGTTTTCCAAACATGTATACAACTTTTCATTTTTTCTATTATTGATTTCCATATATTATCATCTTGAATGTCATACCCATGATGCATACCCAATGTTTTAACATTTCCTGTTACCCATTTAATTTTTTTTAAAGTTGGTCTCCCATTTCTAGCAGAGCCAATATATACATCTTTGGTTTTATCAAATTTTATTTTTGACCGAGAAGCTTTTTCATAAAACATCAAAGGATTTTGCTTTAGCGAATCTTCATCTTTATTTATTATTTGGGTGTCATCAGCAAACATGCACAACTTAGTTTCTAATGAATCTATACCTCCTTCTCCGGGTAGTTTTACACCTTTTTTTTATCGCTAATCCCCCTTAAAGCACACGCCATTTGTTCTATTTGCAGGATGACGATAAGAGGAGCTATTGGAAACCCCTGTCTACAAGAGTGAGATATTGGGAAATATTTTGAGAGAAACCCATTTGTTTTGATACATGTTTTTGCTCCATTAAGCAACATTTTAATCCACCCCCTAAAGTTTTCCCCAAAATAAAATTCCTTTAAAAAATAGTCCACCCATCCCCATTCAACCCTATCAAATGCCTTTTGCTGATCTGAAAATACTAGAATAGCTTCCTCGTTTTCCTGGTCTATGTAATCTATAATATCCTGTACTAAACGGTTTGCCTCGCTGGTATTTCTACCTTTAGCAAAATTCTTTTGATCAGAATGAATTAAATTCGTTACGACAGTTGTTAACCGTTCGGTTAAAATCTTTGCAATTAGCTTATAATTGGTATTGAGAAATGTTAACGGCCTCCAATTACAAATGTTTTCTTCTCTTCCCACTTTTGAATAACAAGGTTAATACTCCCCTATTCTGAGACTTGCTCAGTTGCTTTACTTTGAAAATCTCACATACGAGTAATATAAATTCTTCTTTAATTGTTTCCGAAAAAAGTTGATAAAATTCTGATATAATGCCATCGTCGCCAGGAGATTTATTTGATTTCAACGCTTTCAAGCCTGTAACGATTTCATTAGAATCTACATGTGAGTCGAATTCACCCTTTTCCTCTGTGGTCAACTTTTCCTGTAAATGTTGTGTAATATTATGCCCACATGTTTCGTCCCATCCCTCTGATGTAAATAACTTAGAGTAAAATTTTACTTGTTCATTTATTATTGAATCAATATCATATTTGTAATGACCTTCTCATGTTTTTATTAATAGAAATTGTGTACGCATGATATGTTTAATCTGACAGTTTGGGGACTTTCTCAAAGGTGTACAATGAATCCACGACTCGTAACATATTTTGTTATACATATATATATATATATATATATATATATTCGTAGAAAAAATATGAATGTGATAAAGATTTGTCAAACTGATACATATATGAATATGTACTTACCAATTAAGGAGGTACTCAGTTGTCATAATGTTAAAATTATCAATGTCTCTGAATTATTTTTATTATTACTGGTTGTACATATACTTACTGTTCTTTCTATAAATGTTTCTAATATATTTCATATAGACTTTATTATTATTTAATATTGTTGGTGTACACACCAGTATTCACAAATACTGGCAGGTTTCTTGTTTAAAATAAGATGTGTTTTGATATATGCGGGGTTTTTGTTTTGTTTTTTTTTGTTTTTTTTTTTGTTTTTTTTTGTGTGGTTTTTTTTTAATACCAAATGATGGCCACAATAAATACCAAGGACATCATACTTCAGCCAATAAATATTGTGTACATTTGGGGGCTTTCTCAAAATTGTACATTGAATCTAACTACTCCTTAAGGTATAAAGATATCTAAATACATGATTGAAAAACGAACCATGTCAATTTATTTGAAAAAAATAGTATGCCTAAATTGATACATATATAAATATATACTTTCCCATTATGAAGATATCTAGTTACTATATGCCAAAACTGTTAATGTGTCGGATTTTTTTTTCGGAGGGGGGTATATATATATATATATATTTCATTTACTGCTACAGGTTGAACAGTTTACTTATTAGTTTCATAAACTTTTATAATTATGTTTAATTTCAAATTAGTTTATTATTGATTGTGTATATACTAATTAATTATTGTGTTTCAAAAATGTTATTTTGTGTTTGTGTTTGTGTTGGGAGTAATGTCTTATATCGATCAATGTTTGTCAATTTGTGAAGTCATTTCCATAGAATGAGGTTTTTATAGTTACAAAAACGATATAATTAATCACAGGTTTATTATTTTATCATTATTATAATTATAATTCAAGCTGGTGATATGACAGTTGTGTTATCAACTTTAACATTGTTTTGAACTTGGGTTTCGTCCGAAAATTCCATTTTCGTTTGTTTTGTTTAATGATTCGATTCTTTTCTGACAAAAATAGTAGAATGATATGTTTTCCAATTTAAACGGTAATTACGAAATATATCCCCATTTCAGTATAAATTTCATTTATACCTCACATTTTGAAAATGACTTATTGTGTTCTGTTTATTATTTATATAAATCTGTTTATTTGTTTTCCTTCTCTAGTTTTCTTTCAAATTACGTGTCCAATTATGTAATGATGTGTGTGGTGTTCAAGTTGTAAATTACTCGATGGATTGCGCCTGTAAACTGGATTGTATAATATTAAACCCCAATGAGTAACTGTATCGATGACTACAGGGCAGCCATCGGACTATTTCATATACACATAAAGGGAAACCGTAGACCTTTTAAGTTTAATTTTCCTGTATATACTTATCAAGAAATACTACTTATTAATTTTCGATGTACATTTCTCGTCGTCTCGCTCTCTCTACTTCAAAGTTTGTATTACAATATATCCTAATAATTGGTAGCGTTGAAGTTAATCCAGGTCCAGAATTAGATAATCAATTTCATTTCAATATGTAACATAAATGTTCGCAGTGCGCGGAATAAATTAGATTTTCTTAATAATTTCACTGACGAATTTGATATTATTGCTGTAACAGAAACACATTTACATCCAAACATCAGTAATAATGAAATTGAGATTGATTCCTTTTCAAAAAATATAATCTGTAAAGATCGCAACAATGCAGGCGGGGGTCTTCTTATTTACATGTAATCCAAAGATTATATTTCAGTTATCCGTAAGCACAAACTCGAAAATCACATTGATGAATCCATTTGGGTAGAAATACAAGGTAAAGGTACAAGGTTTTTATTATGTAGTACATATAGACCTGAATGGACAGAAGCCGACTACTGGACACGACTTAATCATGCTATATGGATGGGTTATCAGATTAATCAAAACATAATATTAACAGGTGACCTGAATTCAGATTTATTTTCTTCTTGTAATAATAAATTGATTGACACCATGAATTTGTTTAAATTGACGAATGTTATTGAAAAGCTCACGAGAATTACGGAACACAGCAGTACATTACTTGAACCTATTATAATAAGCGATTCTATGCATTATTCTTATTCTGATGTTTTGAAAGTCCCGTCTGATATTAGTGATCATGATGCATCAATAACTTTTATAGACTGTCCTAAATTTCAAACCAGATCTTTTCAAAGAGAAGCATGGTTATATGAACGAACTGACCATGGAAATCTTTCAAGCAAACTCGATACCGTCGATTGGAATGCTTTACTTTCTGACTTGGAGGATGTTGATGAAATGTGTAATACTTTCACCGACACATTCCTTGGAGTCGCAAGGGAGTGCATTCCAACCAAAATGGTCACTGTACGTAATAGCGATAGACCATGGTTTAATAGTGAACTCAGAATAGTAATTAGAAAACGAGACCGTATTCGTAGGACAGCAAAAAAATATAACAAACAATCAGATATCGACAAATACAAGAAACAGAGAAACAAAGTTAATAATTTAAAAAAGACAGCTAAAGAACATTTCGAACAAAATTTAGACACTTTAATCTTAGAAAATATATCAAATAAAAAAACTTACTGGAAAATAATGAAGATGCTAATTAAATCTGATAAAGGATGTAGTAATATACCCCCTCTCCAAAATATAATTCAGGATGAAGGACTAGATGAGGTAGTTTACGAAGACGACTAGAAGTGTGAATTACTAAATAAATATTTTAGTTTTATATCTTCTTTGGAAGATGCCAATATTCCTCTTCCAGATATTGAACATAGGACCAATACTTTTCTGCGAGACATAGTCATTACAACAGATGAGATTGTTGATATTATTAAAATTTTAAATCCTAATAAAGCTTCGGGACCTGATATAATCAGTCACAAAATGTTAAAATTATGTCCTGAAAAAATAGTAGTCCCTCTTCACATAATTTTTAATAAATCTCTTTTACAATGTAAATATCCAACCAGCTGGAAGATTCCACATGTGATTGTTATATCTAAGAAAGGTGACAAGCCATTACCGTCTAATTATAGACCTATATCTCTCATAAGCTGTGTTGGAAAAATAATGGAACGTGTTATATATAAATATGTTTTTAACCATCTACAAAGAAACAAGTTAATTTATGAATATCAATGTTGTTTTCTCCCAAAATATTCAACCGTACACCAAATATTAGAAATGTACAACTGCATTCTAAATTCACTAGAAAAAAAGGAAATTAGCTGTTTTGTTTTCTGTGATTTTTCTAAAGCGTTCGACAAATTTTGGTATAAAGGGTTGTTGCACAAAATTAAATCATACGGTGTAGATAGCAATTTATCAAGTTGGTTCTCTAGTTACCTGCAAGATCGACAACAGAGGGTAGTAATAAACAATTCATCTTCTTCACTCTGCAATGTTTCAGCTGGTGTACCTCAAGTTCAGTTCTTGAACCTCTATTATTTATTTTGTATATTAACGATATTGCTGAGAATCTAATCTTTCGTAGCCGACTTTTTGCGGACGACACTTCCTTCAGCTATTCCAGTCGTGATGCATTACAGATAAAAACTGTGATTGATCACGACTTCAAAAAGGTGGATGAATGGTCAAAGAAATGATTGATGTCTTTTAACCCGGATAAAACAGAAATTATGCTATTTTCAAATACGGAAATTCCAGAACTAAATTTAAATTTAATGGAAGAACTATTCCAATTACAAATTCTCATAAACATTTAGGAGTTACATTCAGCAGCGATGCTAAATGGAATATACATATAGAAAATATATTATCAAGTATTTACAAACACCTGAATGTTCTTCGAAAATTAAAATATAAACTTTCCAGGAAAAATCTAGAGAAACTCTATTTAGTTTATATCAGACCAATTTTTGAATATGCTAGTGAAGTATGGGATAATTGTGGAGTGGGAAATTCTTATAAACTTGATCAGTTGCAACTTGAGGCTGCTAGAATCGTTACTGGTCTTCCAATATTTGCTAGTTCCATTCTAATTTATTAAGAGTTAGGCTGGGAATCATTAACAGAAAGAAGAAAAAGGAGAACATTACAAATGTTTTATAATATTCAAAATAATAATGCACCCAGGTATCTTTGTGACTTAATTCCTCCAACGATTCAAAGTACAACCGTTTATCCATTGCGTAATGGAAGTGATATAATAATACCATTCGATTACTTGTGACTCATTTATTCCCTCAACAATACGTCAGTGGAATAGCTTAAATCCATCTCTTTGAAATATAGAATATATTGCAAAATTTAAAAGTGAATTAAGAAAACAGAAAGATATTAGACAAGTTCCTAAATATTTCGAAATTGGACCTCGAAAACTTAATATTGCATTAACCCAACTTCGATGATTTGCTTCTTTCTTAAATTATGATTTGTTTCAAGTAAATGTAGTTTCAGATCCGTCTTGACGTTGTGGGGCCAATCGTGAAGATTCGTATCACTTCTTCTTTGATTGTTCCCATTGTGCAAATACGAGATATAAATTGTTTCACAATCTCAGCTGGCTACCTAATGACTGTGCTATAGACCTCAAGCTTTTAACCAGTGGTAATCCTATTCTTTCAAATGAACATAGCGAAATTATTTTTAAGCACATGTTTGAATATATAAAGAGGTCTGAAAGGTTTCTTATTTAAGTGGTTCACCAAATGAACAATCACACACACCATCACCACCAACCCCTCTCTCTCTTTCTCTAATTCCTTTCTTCATTCTCTGTTCTTCAATTTACACATATTAATGTAATACATATTCATGTCCATGCATGCTCTATCAAATAATGTTGTAACTTATTGTATATAGGAGAAGCATTCATAAGTTTGTTTAACTTGTGTCTTATCCTTTTTGCATATTTGAGCAAATAAAATATGTGTAAACTAATGTTTTTATTCTATTCCACAATTTATCTTGTCCACGTTTCTTTTCAAGGTAAAAAATAACGTTTATATTGTTCCCCTTCCTCTGTCCATTGTATCCTGGAACGAAGTGTGGCAACTTCAGTCCTATTTGTATAATAATTATTTATAATGCGTTCAATTTTATTATTCGTACCAATATTATTCTCGTTGTTTGATTTAATATATTCTAATTTTTTCTCCACATTTTCAATGTTACTTTTATTTGTACCCTTATTTATTTGTTTACTTATATCGATTGTTAAAAAAATTAGTTTAGTCTTCGTAACTTCCCACCATTCTTGAATAATTTCAAAGCGGTTAATTTGATTTTTCCATGTAGGCCATCAAGTATTAAAGACCGGAATAAACGTTTCCGACACTATAGTAATCAAATTCATTACACAAATACCTGGATCCCTCACAATGTCTTCCAGTTTTACTTTAACTGTGCAAATATCATGGTGGCTAAAGGGAAAGTGTTTTAGTTTTGAGTCCAGTAATTTACTGCTAACGCTGTTGGGGCATATAATATAATATATACGGGATTTAGTATTTCCCCTCTGAAAGCTGAATCGCTTAGTTTTTGGGTTATTATTTCTCCATATATCAAATAAATCATGTCGGTGCATCAGTAATTTAAATTCCTTTAGCTCATTATCTTCAGTACGATGTGGAGGGCATCTATTTAGTATTTGTCCAGCACATAATTAAAATCCCACAAAAGAGTTCATGATGTTGTAAAATATCATCATTGTGGCTTCCAATAGAGTTCAGAAGCGAGTCAAAAAATTTTTTCGGTCGATCGGTATATTCGGGGCGTAAATAATGGAAATGTGAAAAAGAGCCGTTTCCGTTTTTATTTCGCACTTCATAACTCGACCAATTTTATCAGAAAATGTAAATTTAACTTCATTAGAACAAATTTTACTGGGCAAAATTGCTACACCTCTTGATTCGTTTGAACCACAATTCCAATTACTATGACCATCCCCGTGATTGTTCCATTCTAATTTCCATTGATCAATATCATTGTTTACACGGTGTGTTTCTTGTAAACAAATGAGTTTAAATTTTTAGCAACTAACCAATTAAAAACGAGGTCGCATTTCTTATTGTCACGCATTCCATTCACATTTATAGTAACAAGTGTTAAGGTCATTGTTTACAATTGATAATAAAGTTTCACATCTGAAGTATATTAACATGCAACTGTCGCATACAAATAACACAAAGATATCAACTATGGACAACACCAAAATATAAAATATGAAGAACGCAATAATATAAAATATGGACAAGAAAAACATATAAAATATGGTCAATACAACACTATAATAATGTAAGATGTTCAAGAGCATTCAAAATGTAAGTAACAGTTAATATAACTATGTTATATAAAATGAATTGAAATTCAATTTTATAATCAAACTCAGATAATCAGCTATGCATGGAACATGGTGAATACACTATTTTTCTAATATATATATAACAATTTTGTTTTACATTTTTTTTTAATATAATTTTTGTCTATATAGTACGAAAATTGTGCATTAGACAAATATACCAATTATACAGTTAATTAACATTTGGAGAACTAACTTTTGACTGTTTACTTTTCCTGTCTACCGAGGAAGGAGCTATGGCCCGGTCGCTTCGATTTCTTTTGCTTACTGCAGGAGTTTGCTGAAAGTTTAACAATTCATTCGCAGCCTGTAAAAACTCACTCATTTTGTCTTTAATTTGTTTGCACCTTCAACACCTATATGAACACATCTGTTGTCATGTTTGTCATACATAGACTTGTTTATAGAAGTCGCTTGTGGTGTCAATGTATTCCAGGACGGGATCTTTCATACACAACATTTTCATGAATTTGTTGACATTAGCTACAGTTTCATTTATTTTAAAATAATTATTGATGGTGCCTTTTCGCGGTATTATACCACATAGACTAATTTGAGCATTAGGAAATGAACCCTTTACCTTTGTAATAGCCGTAGTCACATTTACATTGACTTGATCGCTATCCAGCTTGTGTCTACCTACATCGTTTGTCCCCAAACTCATAACTACTTTGTTAATTTGTACATTGTTGTCAATTTCAACTATTTTATTAAGTGCAATATCAATAACCTGCTCAATATTACTAAATGAACCATCAGATACTGATGCATTAATGAAATTTTCCCCGACAACACCAAGACGCTTGCCGTTAGAAGCACCGAGCAAAATATGGCGAACGCATCTGTCCGTACTTTCCGATTCGTTTTCTGTTATTTCCAGTGTTGTTGTTTTATCGGTATCTTCTTGTGCGTCTTGATCCTGGAAAAGTTGACCCTCAATTATCTCAGGTGAATAGTTTCCATAGTCACGTCTCGCTTGTTTTACTTTGTACAAATCACAATCATGTGTCTTATGACCACCTTTTTTACAGTAAGAGCAGCTTGGATCATAGGGACAATCCATAGTGATGTGCCCTGTATCATTACAGTTAAAACACCTCTTTTGAAAAGTGGGTTTTTGTCTGCACGAGTATGGCGGGTGGTTTTTTTTTTACCACAATGGATGCATTCAGCTATATTATTGTCTGCATATACACGGACTTCAAAGCGAGCAAATTTGGTTCTGTTGGGAAAAGTAGGGATGCAGTTCAATATTTGGAGGTATATCGAACCATTTTCAACATGTGTATATTTTATATAGGCTCTACGTACATATCCAGGGATAACTTCACCATATTTCAACATTTGTGTTGCAATATAACAATTGTCTAATTCATAAGGAGCATCTTTAATAGTAACATTTGTAATGGTTTTTTCAACATCAAGAAATTGTACAGTTCTGTCTCGTAAAGATATATCCTCTGTAATTAACTTTTCCTTTACGTTCAGGTCTTTTACGGAGATAATAAAATCTTTCTGGGTCATTTGTACATATCCTACACTTTCTATTTCAACCTTGTTTAATGCTTCTTTTAAAATTTCTTCATTTGAAGCCCCTTTGAAAAATCTGGTATTGAAATGAAGATTAATGAATGTTACGGAAACCCGAAGGGGTAATTAGTCCAGGTCCCGTTTCTTATAAAACACCCGATATGCTGCATATATAAGATTTTGTGTGAATACATACCTAAGTGAAACACGCTTTCAAACTGTAGCCTGAGTATAATGTTCTTCTGCTCACACTAAAGGCTTAGTACTGTCCCACAAGACTCTAGATGTGGACAATTTGCAGATTATGGTTTGAACGAATAAATAAGTGAAACACGCTTTCAACTTGTAGTGTGGGTAGAAAAATATTCTGAAGCTCACAGTAAAATTAAATCAGATTGATATATAAAAACATTTCCTGAAAATCATTTTAGTATTTATTTAATTTTGGCTCAATTTTACCTTTTTTTGGCTCAATTTTTATTTTTTATTTGGCCCAAAGATATGCTTTTTTGGCCAAAATGATATGTCATTTAAGAAAAACCTAAATCAGCGTTAAATAGTTTAACACAATCTGATGTAACTGCTATAATATCATTTTGTTATTATGCTACAGAAAACTAGATCTGAATTAGAGTTATCAAAGTTAATTATGACTGATTAAGGTGGACCTGTTCAATTAAAAATGGACGTAATTTCTTTCAAATGTACAGTTTAAGATTAAAGCATCAATATCAAAGATGCAATGATTAATTTCAAAGCATACATTAAGATACCGAAATCCTATTGCTAGATATCTCTACTTCCGGTTAATGGCTGTCATTTTATTTATCGTGGACAATAGCAAAACAATTCTAAAATCAATTGTGATGAATTTTCTACACTAAATTATACAATGATAGTTATAATATTCTGCTAGTATTGTTATTGAATATTTACTGTGTAACACCACATATTGTTTGTTTTTCAAAATGTAAAATAAAGATGCCTTTTATAATGAGCGTCATCAAAATTATCAGATTTGTAAAAGGGCTGTTTTCATAATACTAACAGCAAACCATACACACATTTTAGACAGGTTTTCCTGGTCATATTTAATGTATACCAGATATGTTCAGGTCTAAGAACACATGGTTGATTGCAGCATATTATGCGTAAAAATTACCAACATCATATAATGAAAATTGCATTAAAAAATCTGGGAAAAAACATAAAATTTTATAATTATAGATAAATACCCTCTAATCGTAACATAAAAATATACATGAAATAAATGTTAAATGAGAATCCATTATTTATATCATGTTAATAAATGAAATGAGAAAAAAACACAATTTACCACACTGTCGAAACAATTCTAAAATCAAATATCAAAATCGTAGACAGAAGCAAAATTCATACCCTTACGCGTGCTTAAACATACGCCTTTTTCTAACACTCAATTGATCAGTGTTGTAACAAGAAAAAAGCAATAATAAAACTATATGATAGAAAACTACAATGCTATTAGTTTAATTTCTGTCCCATATAGAAGACACAAAATACAATGATATTAGCTTAATTTATGTCCCTCCCAGAAGACACAAAATACAATGATATTAGCTTAATTTATGTCCCTCCCAGAAGACACAAAATACAATGATATTAGCTTAATTTATGTCCCTCCCAGAAGACACAGCTTACAATGATATTAGTTTAATTGATGTCCCTCCCAGAAGACACAAATTACACATTACCTTCTGATTCTCCTGAAATACAAAGTATCAAAAACCACACAAATACGAACATGTTGATAACGTCGAGCAACACAGTTTAATTACGAAACAATTTTTCCGTTTGAAGACAAGTACTTATATACATTATTGGTTCTGATTTTTTTCTTTACTTTTTATTTATGCTGTAGCGATGTGGCATATTAATTAATGCAAATGGATACCAAACTCCATAACATATGCTATTTCTCATCAAAAAAACATATACGTTCAAGTTTAGCATATGTTGTCAGTACGTTCACCTCAAATACTGCGACAGTCGACACGTAAGCAAGTCATTTACATCTATTAAAGAAATTAAAGACTATAGTGTGTCTATTGTCATGTATTAGTAATAAAAAATGGTGCATTATTTGTTGATAGAGAATACTTGTTGTTGACAGAGATAAAGATAAGATTGCATCATCAGTGACTATGACAACAGGGTAAACAGTTCCTACCCAACCAAAGGTACTAGACGTGTCACTCTGGTCAACACTCTTATAGCAAGTCATGAATGAGGAAAGAATGGAAATGAGATTACGGCAAAACAAACATATCCGTGATCATTGTAACACAGATGTTCTGTAATGGTTAACCAAGTCATGATGGCGACCGTAAATCTTTAGAAATAACGAATCCACATTAACCACCAGGAATCATTGTTTCAGTAGCTTGCTTGATAGCAGCAATCCTCTATCATGGAAATCATGACATAAACAACAAGCTATGTAATATAGGATCAAATGAGAGATGGACACTTCATACTGGTGCTGCTGGAATACTGCTGAAGCGATATATACATAGACAATTCACAGTTTTCAAATAACGTTATCCATACAGTAGACTACTATTGAAAACAGTAACTGAATGTTGCAAAATGATAATCACGCATCTGATTAGATTTTTTGGCATTGGAACATGCATTTCGTTGTCTGTTTTGTTGTTGTTGTTGTTTTTTTTTTGAGTTTGTGGTTAGCCAAAGAAATGGTTCGATTTGCGGATGTCTGTAACGAATAATGTTCAACTTTTTATTTCCAAAACCGAACAACAAATACCACAGTGTCGGAGCATTTCCAAAATTCAATAGAAAAATGGTACAAAGAGGCAAACTCGATATCTTTAACACACATACATGAATGCATAACCGCTCACTTAACTGGATTAGCATAGACACTTGAATAACAAGTGGCGGCTTTAATCTTATGGGTCCAAACATCTCCTTTTAATGAGAATAAATGCGGTCATGAAAGTGCTTTCCACATATGAGTACAATTTTTATCCTCACAAATACCCGACCGAATAGCGTTCTTGTAGTAAAATTAAAAATAATTTTCTGAAGTTATCCATTGTATAGAGGTCGTTAAAAACTGTTGTATGGTCTTTTGCGTGCAGTTTTTCAAAGACATGCAAGGTATAGTATAATACATATGTTGCACATTCCCGATCTAATTCCAAATTTATAAGTTTTTATATTTTTTCATACGAGTTACTTCCCTTACAACAGACAAAATGGTAACCAGTCTAGCAAGAATAATGGAAAGGACAACGTATTTGAGTATATTTTCTCATAATTTGCTACAATAACATTTTGACGCAGATTATTGGTAAATATATAATTTCATTGAACTTTGCAGCAAAGGGAAATATTTTTTCCTTCTTTGAAGGCAGATAAATCCCCGAAAAGGTATAATTGTAGAATCAAAGTCGGAAATGGTTTATTTACAAGATGTTGTTCGCTACACATTTCTTATCTGGGCGATTCCAAAATGAAGAACAATATGTGCTCTATTATCCAAATTAATTGTGATCTTATTTTTCTGTAATCGTTTTGGAAAGCATTTATTAATTTAAAGCTTCAAATTTGTTATAAGCAAATAGACTGACAAATACCCAATCTGGAGTACAAATGAAAAAAACCCAAAATGTGACGACATATTAGCAATACGTGCGATAACTCGAGTTATCCTTAAAAATGATTATGAAGTTTGTAAAGTACATGTCGCTTCATTCTTTTCTTTTTTGTTTGGTTTTTATTAAGATTACATTTTTAAACTACTTATTTATTCTGACTTCCTTGTGAGATATTATATTCATATATAGATATATACAACATGTACCAGATGACTCAATTTAGCATAACATTAAAATAGATATTGTTACACTGGATTAACTTGTGAATATTATTATATTATTGATGGTCAATGAAACTAAGTTAACTACCTTACCAAATCACATATCTATGTATAGTTAAAATTTGAAACAAATTATGGGGGAAATATATGTTAATTTCATAAAACTTCACATGAAAGGTGACTATTGTGCACGCCTTACAGGAAAGTAAATCCTGTAAAACGTATGATTTTAGAATCAAGGTCGGAAATGTGCAAATAGTTTATTTTCAATAAGATTGATATGAATCTATGCAATATGTGTTGTCAATATGTTCAATATAAGTTTACTTTGATGTTTCTTCCATTAAGAATTCACAGGTAAGCAAGACATTTACGCCTATTAAAGAAATTTAACACTTGAGTGTGTCTTTTGTCATGTATATGCAATAAATGTGATGTATTATTAATTAATGGAGGATAGTATTTGTTGACAAAGATAAAGAAAATAGAAAAAATCAGTGTTTTAAATATAGAGCCGTTCTGGTCTTGATCATATAGTGGTTGTATTTACAACTACATGTGCAATCAGTGCCTAACACCACTAAAGTTGTGATTTCAAATACCCAATCTGGAGTACAAATGAAAAAAACACCAAACTGTGACTGGACATATTAGCAATACGTGCGATAACTCGAGTTATCCTTAAAAATTATTATGAAGTTTGTAAAGTACATGTCGCTTCATTCTTTTCTTTTTTGTTTGGTTTTATTAAGATTACATTTTTAAACTACTTATTTATTCTGACTTCCTTGTGAGATATTATATTCATATATAGATGTATACCAGATGACTCAATTTAGCATAACATTAAAATAGTTATTGTTACACTGGATTAACTTGTGAATATTATTATATTATTGATGGTCAAACATGAAACTAAGTTAACTACCTTACCAAATCACATATCTATGTATTGTTAAAAGTTAGGTCAATCTCCCTTGTGTATAGGCAACGACCTTTACCAGTATTGGTGGGGCCGTCGTGGTTGTGATCGTACTCTGGTTCATGTATTCAAAAATGCAATATTTTTGTTTGTATATTCATGGCGACATATACATAGAGATTCTCAATCATAGCTCGTTGCTCCCGGTCTATATTTTATTTTTTTATATTTGCTATGCACAAATCACGAATAATCACAAAGAAGGACCACATGTTCTCGTGGACTGGACCCCCTATTCTTAGACTATTATTTTTTATGGTATCTTATAGATATTGTTTTCATTTAGAGATCAATCTAATATATACACTCCGACAAACGTTAAGCACCACCCTATATTTTGATCGATATATTTGTTTACATCAATACTGTTAAAACAATAAAATAGATATCACCATTTTTCTTACACTTCTTAAAAGACTACACCAAGGGCTCTAAAATTACCAATCTACGAAGTATTTATCATCCTGAAAGACGTGACTGACGTGGCAAAAATGGGGCGCTGGAAAAACGTAAAACCAGTTTGTCTTTGATAAAAGTGTTTAACATTGTATTAAAATGCAGAGTCTTCAGATTTTCAGAACTTTTAAATGCATCTATTTTGCGTATGTGTAAGGCATAAAAATCAATAACGAGTATATCCACCGCGTTTATTGTGAAATTCTGTAACACGCCTCGTCATGCTTCGCACAAGACGCCTAAGCCGTTCTTGGGGGAACTGTTGCCACTACTGTAAGATAGCAGTTCCTAATTCGTCAATACTTTGACATTTTGGATTGCGTTGATTGATGATTCGGCCAATAAAGTCCCATGCATGCTCTTTGGGGTTCATGTCTGGCGACATCGCAGGCCATGGAATTGTCTGAACAGCCTCTTGCTGTAAAAATGTTGTACAATTCGGGCTCTATGTGGCCTAGCGTTGTCGTCCATGAACATTGGCCTGTCAGCCAACGCATGATTGTCGAAATGGGGGACTACAAGTGGAACGAGCACATTTTTACGGTATTTTTGGCCTGTCAGATTACCATCAAGAACGTACAAGTCCAACTTACAGTCAAAGGAAAACCAACCCCAGACAGTTACACCCCCACCCCTAAAAGCAGTTGTGCCCAAAATGTGGTTGTCCTGAAATGAAGTGTTTCGTTGGCGCCAAACCCTTGCACGACCGTCGGTAGGGCGTAGCAAAAACGACTTTCATCAGACCAGTGGACCCGTCTCCATGTGCGAATAGTCCACCCCAAATGATCATGTGACCAGTCAAATCGAGCATGGCGATGACGTAATGTCAACTGTGGACGTTTTATGGGTCGTCGCGCTCGTATTTGCTGATGGTGGAGGCGTCTGATTACAGTGCGTGTGCTAATGTGGCCTCCAAACGCTAAATTACCACGAAGTGCACCAGCTGTACTCAAGGGCCGTTGCCGGCCCTGTCTGGATATGAGCCAGTCCTCTCTCGGCGTCGTTTTGCGAGGTCTACCTGCACGTGGACGGTCAGTAACATTCCCTTTTTGACGAAAACGCTGCATCAGTCGTACAATGATGGAATGGTTTACCCTGAAGTGGTGTGCCACTCGATAATTAGTGTTAATTTATGCTCTTAATGTACTCCTTGTAAAAAACATTTGGACTAAAAAAATCACCAAAATCAACGCAATTACCCGTTTACAACAATTTAGTCCAGTTTACTCCCAAGTACTAATTTCAATAATTCATGTAGTGTCAATAAAGGAAATTCAAATCTTATTTGGGAAAGGGGTTCCAGCTTCCAAAATTTCATATTAGAAAAGTTTCCTGAATTTGTATTTTGTATCCAATTTGGACACTTTTTTTACTATGTTGAGATCTTTAGGTAATATACATTCGGTCATATAACTTTATATGTACGATTTTTGTACTCGTACTCAGGAAAAAAAATCGACTCATTTCGCCTATTCCCACATTTTAAAAGTTAATTGAAGAAATCTAAAATGTCAAGTGGGAATACCTGTAATTATTGTAACAACATTGTGCAAGCATTGGGATTAGGCTGTATAAGTACCAACACATTAACTTCATGTACACTGTGTGTGTGCCCATTGCATTGTTGTTCTTCGTTCCAATGATTTATGAACCCGCCGCAATGTAATGTAAATCAGCGGCCTAGATGCATTACGGTTGTATTGCAAATGAAGAGAATACAGAGCCAAGAGATAGTAATTTATCATTTTATTTCAAATACAAAATGACAGATTCATACATAAATGGATAATATATCTATCAATCCAACAATACAGTGATATTTCATAGATTTACAGAAGTTATTATTTAATTTTCAAATTAAATGAAATAATAAACATACATGGAAGCACCAAA
>MJUT01058110.1:149780-161415 GCA_002080005.1 Gigantidas platifrons
GCATTTCACTCAGAAGCTTTATTACATGATGTTGTAACGACCAAACGAGTACATCTCGCCATGAGCGTGATTCGAACTCACAAATTTAGCGTTTATATGCACTTATTGCATAGGTAGTTCTAAATCCAACTACCATACGATCACGACAACAACGGTACCCTTAAAATTTTTAAATTGTTCAGTCAGTTCATTTCTGAACATTCATTTTCTATATCAAATCCAGAGCAGGAGATTTAGGCATCAATTTGTACTAACTGACAGTTAGTAATTTTATAAAACGCATTTGAGATATATAAAACACGTGTTTTTTTAAGGATAAATTCAGCAACATTTGAGATAAAATCCAATGTAAGAAAGGGCTACGTATTTGCTCATGATATACAATAAAATCGTATAATTTGAGTATCAGAGCTGGAATGTGCAAACTAATCTATTGTACTATATAGTGCATGTGATTAGAGACTTGCACTACCCTTGCACGTAACAAACATCATTCAGCAGTGTCTAATGAGCAACAGTCTTTTAGACGATGTCGTTGATGACCAGTTGCTAACCCTATCCATTATATAGAGGTCTCTCTTAGGAACTCTCTTTGTCGTGCGGATTTCCATACACATGCCTTGTCACGTATAAGACCATTTTTTACCTTTTTTATGCGAGTTATTTCCCTTAAGCGACGGGCAAAATGAAAGCCAGTCTAGCAAGAGTAATGGAAAGTACAATGAATTTGAGAATATTTTCTCATAATTTTTTGGATATTTGAATCAAGGATAATTTAATAGCAAATATTGAAAATTCAGATGTAATTACTACTACATTAATGCTTAAACAGATCATGGGAGAAATATATGTTAAAAACGATTGTAAAACTATATTTTTTTATTTTTATTATTTTTTATGTTATTATTATTTTATTTTTATTTTTGTGGGGGAGATGGATTACCGGTATGCTATATTATCATTATAAATGAATTAGTTACTTGATATATTGGCTGACTATCAAAAAAAAATACTGTCACTCAATTTCAATTAATACATGCATATACTCTGTACACTATTCATGCATTTACAAAAAGGACCAGTATTTAATACAAATATGAACAAATAATAAAATATAAAGTTTACCTGAAATATTCCCATCACGTTAACTAATAGAGACTTTCATTAGAAAAATAAAATGTCGGCAGATACAATCTTTCCCAGGAAGTTATTATATTGCAAAGTCAAATATTGATACAAAATGATCTCATCTCAATTAATTATTTCCTCCAAAAAAAAAGAAGTTGTGAGAAAAAAAACGAGACACTGGGATCAGTTACATTGAGAGAAACAAAAAGGGCGTTCTAATTAGGTATTCAAATATTTGATAAGAGTGAGATATTAAAATCTTTGTCTGTATATAAGTCATCACAACAATCTTTTTATTTTGATAATAATGTACGGACCTATGAACTAATGAATCACCACGTGCCAACATTAAATGCATAATTTTACATAAATGATAAAGATATAAAAAGAGCAATGCCATATTATCTTATAAGATATGATTTGAAATAACTATTCTGATATGCTCATGAAATGTTAGCGAGATTTACAACTAGCAGACAATTGTCTTTGCATGTTTGTTTATTTGTTTGTTGGTGCTTAACGCCTCTTTCAACAATATTGCAATTACATTGTGGCGGTCAGATCACTGATTAGTGTGCGGACGATGCATTAAGGGAATAATAGTCCACCAGCAGAAGTATCGACCCAGTGATAGCTATCGAATGTATTGCACATGGCGTGTGAATAACCTTCATTGGTTACGCTCATAGTGTAAAGTGTGGAAGGCTTAATCATGAACGTTCTTTAGGAGCAAGTAAAAAACATCGGCTACTGTCACTTATTCGAACGATTCGAACTCACAACGTTAGTGGTGATAGGCACTGATTGCATTAGTAATTGTAAATCCAACAATCTAACGATCAGTACTAGTTTTAATATATTACATTATTTCTGAACGGTAAATTGACTTTGTCAGTGTCAAAGGACTTGGCTACTAATAGTACACTAACTGTGATAGTAATAGACACGTAAATATTTCTTTCATTGTGATTGTTCCCGTCATCTAATCTATGGGTGCCTATGTTTGCAGCGTTTTGGTGGTAGCGGAGGTGGAGGTGTTGTGGCATCATTACAGTCTCCTTCTATGTTCCCATTATCATTACAAATAATTGGATCATGTGCATTAGGGTCAGGTGTGCAACCCACTGGAACATTGCATTCAGATCCTGTTTGATTTACTGTAAATTGTTTAGAACCAATGACAGATTAGTATACAATATATTATATAATATTATGATCAAACAATCATCGTCAGCAATCAAGCATATTTTCGCGTTCTTTTTTGTGTGTTTTATTTTGTTTTTTTAAGCCAATTTTAAGTATGTCAGAACAAATTTTTTTTATCATGATTAACATTGTTTATCAGAATCCTTTGATATACAATGTATCTATAATCTAGATTATTGTTGTGTGAATCATTTTCCTATCAATACACACAAATAAATACAGACAAATCGTAATTTGCCGTTACAAAACCGTAATTTCGCATATATGTAATAATATTATTGTAATATAGTGTTTAAACGACATACTCGTATAATCGTAAATAATTACATTGATACCGTTTTAGAACCACGAAATGCAAATTCTGGATTCGGTTCGGTGTGGTAATATATTGATAAAAAAACATTCGGGTATATTGTCTTGAATAAAATGGAAGTCAGAATACGACTGATTTGTCATATTAGGAAATGATTAAAAAATCAGGATTCACATTGGTTCTCTTTCTCTTTTCGAAAATGTTGAAATTAGAAATCACCGATATAATTTTGTTATTTTGTCTTTCAAGAATAAATTATATATCATGATATCTATATGATATCTACCGAATTATTTCATACTTACGGCCAACATTATCTTCCGCTGAAAATATATTTAGATTTATATACCAAAGTGATAACATATTTCCTTATAATTTACGAGAAATATACCCTTGCATAAACTATATTTCAGTAAAGAACAAACAAGGAGGCTATTGAACCAAGAGTTCCTAGTGGTTTTGCTGAAGTCATCACTTCTAATGACTTACGGTCGCCACCATGACTTGTTTAACCGATACGGGATATCTGTGTCAAAAATGACCACGGCTATCTTCCGTTTTCCATTATCACAATCCAATCCTTTCCTATGGCTTATAACCGGGTTTAACAAGAATAATACAACAGTGCCATTATAGGAGCGAGAACTGCTTACCTTTATGGAACACAATTGTCTTAGGGGTGTTCCTGTTGCTAATTCTGTAGTCTTCTGTCTTTTTTTTGTAGATCATTGTTTGTCCATGTGTACTTTTTTCTTTTGGACTTTGCATTGTCATAGCAGTAATGTTATATCATATCGGTTGTCATTTAAATGGGTACAACTGGTATTATATGAATGTACCGCTATAAATATACACTATACTAGTATATAAAATCAAGATCTGTAGTGACCTACTTAGGTCCCCCATTAACAGAACCGACATCAATTTAATGACCACCTAGACAGAAGAACCAATCTATAATGCGTTGATAAGACTTTGCAATGCTATTGTTACTTGCTATCTTAATCTTAAAATAATAATAAACAAAGGTTTATATTAAACCAGAAATGATATTGATATAAGTATTCACTAAGTATTTCTTACATGTTTTCCTATAACCTTTAAACATCGATGGGTTGTACAAAGTTAAGAATTTTATATTTTTAATAACGGTGGCTATTATTAATAAAGCTAAGGTTCTCCTCCCTCGGGCATAGGTGATCGTAGCCAATGTTGACACCCTTTTTATGCCCATTGGTTTTATTGCTACCAATAGTTTTAATTATTTGGCTTTCCAATCTTTTGATTTTGAGCGCACTAAGCTTGATATATACGGTTTTATTGCATGAAACTCGATCAATTGATAATATCCCAATAGAATAAAACAATATAAGAAGTAAGTAATTTCCATTTTCTGCAAAACTCGACAAATGTGTAATAAAACCGTAAATATAGTGGAATATATGTTTCGAACGACCTCCTTATAATCCATTAAAATTAAAATTTGAGCTGGTTCTGGCTTCAAAGATATCTGTTTTGACCAAATTTATTTTTTTTCTATTTTTTTTAAAGACAATTATCGGAAACAATTTAGAATTGGACCATTAAAGAGGATTGTTCATGAAAAGTCTAGTTAATTTTGGTCCTGTAGTCTCTGTGGAGAAGATTAAAATGTAAAAATCTAACGACGAAATTAATAAAACATCCATCGCCACAAATAAAATGAAAGACCAAAACACCATCAGAACAGTCCAATAGTACAATTATAAAATCAGCGACAAAGCGTAATATCCCAAACACATATACACCATCTCTCAATCTCGCGGCTTGCTTTCTTGAATTTCAAAGGAAAAAGTTACATAATGTTGGATAAGTAAAAGTATCCTATCCAGTGAATAATGTAATAGTACTGCATTAGATTGTTGCCAAAATGATTAAAAATAAATGCATGTATATGCAGCATTTACATTCTACACTTTACGCTTACCTGACATTATCCATATACTTGAAGTTCCTCTGCAAGCACTGCATTCATCCGTAAATTCTGATTCAAGAATTCCCTGGCCTACAATGCAAATAAAATAGTTAATAACTTATTAAAATTATAACAGTAAAATTATTAATATAATTGTTTGTTTTTGTCTTAAGTAAGAAAATAGATTTGTACATTTCTTATCAAAAAGAAAGCTTAAACAATTGATGGCGAGCAATTCCACCAATATCAACAAAGCGAATAATCACCTCTCACCCACACTGAGCACAAAAAAGACCACGACATGTGACGTTGAAAATCCAGGTCACATATATATACAATACATATGGTTACTTAGAAATACCCTTAATGTTTTCAATGTCATGAATTATTTGCTAACAAAACTGCAATGATTGTCAAACTTATAACGTTCCTTTACGTTTGGTGTAATTTCACCATTCCGATGTACAACCCTTCCGGAAAGGACATGCGTTTGTTGTTCGGGAAGAATAAATTTCAACCAAGCTCCCCATTACTGAAGATTAGTTGCTGTGCGCATGCGTCATAATCATTTTATCAAAATATTTCTGTATATTACGTTTGAGTTATTGAATTATTTACAAATTATTTCAATTTTTTTCCTTACACAATTTTTGGTAAAAATATGTACATTGAAATCAATGGTTTTCCAATAATAGATACAAAACAGTTGGTGTTAACTGTTCTCTAAATATGTTTGGTGGTTGATTGTGCTTTGTGCACTGCATGTTGTGGATGCATATTCCATTGGATAACAGTTTTATAAGCACGTGATTAGTCTATTTTTATTATTGTATGTAAGGTCATTGTGATTTATCATCATAAATCGTATAATTCCATGGTCCTCAATGTATGGAATTAATGTATTTCATAGATCACAGACTACCATGTCTAACTTTGAAGAAAACAAACGTACCAGACAAAATTGTGTGTGATTTCGAAGCTAACTGTGGATAGGATAGAACATATAACAGGTGAATTAACGGTGGAAAAACATGTGTGTGATGTCTAAGCTTACTGTGGATAGGATATAACATGTTAGGAGTTTAACAATGGACAAAATTGTGTGTGATTCTTAAGTTACTGTGGATAGGTTATACAATGTCATAGGAGTTTAACAGTGGACAACATTGTGCGTGATTCTTAAGTGACTGTGCATAGGATATACAATGTCATAGGAGTTTAATTTTAGCTGTGTACAAACTTATGTGTGCTTCCCACAATTATTACGGATAAATGGTAGAAAAGGAATCTAAAAGGGGCCAAATTCCATCATTTTGTATATTTGGAAGACATAATTAACTCTTGAAATAGTAAAACATGACAAATGTCCAAAACGAAAATGGGTTTCAACATATTACTGAGTGCAACACATGTATGTCCAGCAATGCACTGTGTCAAGCAAAATGTTGTGTCCACGCTTGCTTTTAGTATACACAAGTTCAACTTTCCGTTGTCGACATGCTGCGGTCGTGTTATGCTTAGTCTTGAGTAGCCCTTTTTTCAATATATCCCAGAGTACCCATTATTCGTACACATAATAATGTTCATGTAAAAAAATCATTTCAGAATTGCTTTTTATCAAACCAAATACACTTTTCTATTAAGCAAATATTCGCCTTTTAATCCATAAATAATATGGGATTCTAATGTATCTTCTGACATATATGTACGTGTTTGTTTACATGTGACCCCATTTTTAAAACAGGTGACGTCATACCCTATTTTCGTACACCGTACCAAAATTAGTCTAAGACTATTGAAATAATAGTTTTTAGACCATGTATATGTTGAGATCGTTTCCAATAAATCTGGTAATCATTTAAAACGTTTTTATTTATGTTAATTTGTTTTACAGATTTTTTTTGTCATCATGAACATGTATCCAATATCAGTACAAATATTGACATGATATGTTGAACATTTAATGGTTTTTGTTGTTTTTGTCATTAATTTGTTTCGGCTTAATTTTGATTTTTTTTTTTTTTTTAAACTTTGTCATGTTTGTGTGTCCTTGTTTTTAAATTGTTTTTTTTTAATCATTTTATTAAATATTAATAAATATAGCATGATTTCAGTACTAATCACTCTTGCACTAGGGGCACAAAAATACATCTCCTTTCCTGATCACACGTTTTTCAGTAGAGTAGATCAAATGGACCCAGTGTTTGTATTGGTCACATTGTAGCCATTTCGTGAATATTAAACATGGGCTCTCTCTGACTTCTTTTGGGGTGAATAATTTGCATACACAGCACTTTTCATCATCTCTTATTTCATTTTCATCCTCAGAATCAGATTCAGAAGTGTTATTGGTATTTGTATGTTGTTGTCTTTATGTTTCATATTTTGATTTGTATTGTTAATAACTTTTATTTGAACAGTCATTCAATTTATGGTACTTTAGAGGATTTTTTTCTTGTGCTGTTTATCTGTGTTGTCCATAACGTCAGATAATGATTTTTCCCGATTTTGACGCCATTTTTGTAAATCTGCCGTGTACGGTATAAGGAACAAGCAATTTGTAAACGCAATTTATTATTTGTTTGGCCTATTTACACAATAAGCGCACTTGTGATTCGGATGCTGAAGACAACAAAAATGGCGTATCAGGAGGGATATTTGAAGTGCGATGTGCTTGATGGAAAAACGATGGATATCAACTATTGATTTATTTAGGACTAAGGAAAACAGTAGGTTTTAAGATGTTTGATAAATATATAATCATAATATATGCTTGATACGCATTTTCTTCTTTTGAAATACACAGTTAATTTATTTCTTTTTAATGCTATTTGAATTTCGGCGAAAGAGACGTAAAAATGTATTTTTGTAGCACGTACGGCGCACGTGAAAATTTGTACGACTTTACGGTATTAACGAATTTAGGGTAACTGACGATATAATAATTATATATAAAATTGTTGTTTTTAATGGATAGTGTAAATAGCTACAATGATCACATCTTTAGTATATTCAAGCGGCTCTTATTCCAGATTCAGAGCAAATGTCTACGGTTGAACTTTAGAATACTGAAGAAATACATATTAAATGAATGGCGTGGTGATGAAATATTGCAATAATGTTAAAAAGACTAATTTTGATGTCTACGTTTTTATTACTATTACTAGTTCAATACCTCTTCTGGTGGACTGCTAGTTCACTAAGGATATCATCATCCCGGTAGTCAGTGTTTCGGCACTGACATGGTTTATTAGATTGACCTCTTATTGAAATGTACAGTTCATAAATAATCAAATATTTTTTTAGTATTAATAAAACAAGTGTTCTCCTCCCTAAGACGTAGGTGTCCATAGACCATCACAGCTATCCTCTTTATGTCCTTTGGTGTAATTGGTTCCAACGAGTTTTGAATTAATTGGCTTTCGAATCTTTTGATCATGAGCGTTTCTCATGAAGTTTATTCAAGAAACGCGTCGTGTGCACTATTTTTGATATTTACATTTTTATTGGTTTTTTTTACCAATGATCACATAATCTGTTGTCATTGTTGTAGATAGGATGCAAACATTCCCACATTTAGTGTTGTTCCGGTGTTCCCAAATATTGTTATTTTCATCGTAAATGAAATAGCAAAGATTAGTTATTTGTGATCAATCTTGTAAACCTCCTTTTTCATAATGATTCATACTGTTGTTTAAAAATCAAAATGCTTTCACTTATTTTTGAAGAAGTCGTGGACCACATATTTGAATGTGAGAAAATCAGTATTGTAACTTATGTTGATACGGTTCAGTATGTATATACATCTGTTTCGTTAACATTATTGTTTTGTGACACAAACTGTCATGGAGCCCTGTGTGATTGTACAGCAATGGATTGTACCCTTTGGCCATTTATCTTAAGTAATATTTACTTACTTTGGAATGCTGTAAAACTATCTGCATTATTCATCCCGATTGCAAAACATCCTAACAAAACTGTATTTGCTCGTCTGGAGTAAATAAAAAAAAGTTAGACAAAACCGTTGGAATCAATCATGAATCGAAAGTCAAGAGACAGTAGCAACATTGGATACACAAGACACATGAAGATGGCAAACAAAACAAGAAAACATAGCACAGCATAGAAAACTAAAACGATGAGCGGACTCAAAGAAACCAGGGATGAACAATCATGCAACAGAAAGGTTATATTTTGACATTTATTGTTTGTTTATATACTAATTGCGTCCTTCTGATTCTGTACTTCTTTCTAATAAAGAAGAGTTTGAAGATACCAAAGGGTAAATCAGAATCCGTATATCGAAGAAGAACAGACAACACAATGGCCAATATAAATGACAAATACAAAATGACAAACAACGATCTACAAAACACATAAAACTAGAGATCGAGGAACACGAACCCCACTAATTACCTCGGGTGAACTCAGGTATTGCGGAACGGTAGTTAGTGTCTGCCCCACTAGTGGTACATATCGTGTTAGTCCAGTTACAACCCCGGTGATAAGTTATGAATGAGAAAAGGACAGTGAAGTGTTTACGACAAGTGGAACATATCCGTTTGTGGCACACGATATTCCATAGCGGTCAACCAAGTCATGGTGGCGACTGTAAAACTTTCGTAGTGATGACTTCAACTAAACCAAGAGGAACCCTTGGTTCAGTGTCTTCCTTGTTAGTCGCAACCCTCTATCAAGGATATCCCGAGAGGTACCAGAAGCTCTGCAATATCGTATCAACTGAGAGATATATACTCCATATGAAGGTGCTGCTGGAATGTTGCTACATATAAATGGAATGTTCACAATGGGAAAATTGAAATCAATTCTTTTGTCGTAAAGTTCCGTTCTTAACAGCCACTCACTGTCAATTTCGAGATGTAGATCAAGGTTGAAGCAGATTTATCTGTATCTGTGGTATTCTTTATTTCAAGCTCAATGGGACAGATACGATCAACAAAATCACCAAACCTAGAATTATTTAGTGAAAGAACATCATCTATATAGCGGAACATGAAATTAAAGGATCGGGTTAGCTTCTTTTCATTTTACTTGAGAAGCCCCTGTATGAAGTCTGTCTCATACGAATAAAGGAATAAGTCGGCAAGAAAAGGAGTACAGTTTGTACCCATATGCATGCCGACAGTCTTTTGAAAAACATGTCCACCAAACATAACAAATATGTTGTCAATCACAAACTCGAGCATGTTGATGATATCAGCTTCAGAGAACTTTCTAGTAGAATCAGATTGGTTTTTTTTAACAAAATAAAATATGTCCCCTTCTAGCAGAAGGTATTTGTATCTACGTTGGCCATTCTTTTTAAACTCCCTTTATCTGTCCTTCAGCTTAGAGTGAGGAATAGTTGTGTAGATGGTAGAGAAGTCAATGTTTTAATGTTATTGCAGGAGGAGAGGAACCTAGATTGTATGTAGCATATCTTCAGAGTTCTTCAGAATCCACATCTGATTCGCACCATCCTTTGAGTAGCTAGTGTCACAGTAACGCTGAAGCCCGGTTTTGACCGCTGATAAAATACATGTTAATAATTTGGAAAGAGGTTTCGTAGAGCATTTGGCAGACCCAGCAATATAACGCTGTTTCAATGAATACTTGTGTAATTTAGGCATCACGTAGAGTGATGGTAGATCTAGTTCTTCATCTTTGGTTGAAATTCCAAAGGAACATAATGCAGATATATGATTGTCCACGATTTCCTCTTTCATAAGTGTCGTCGGGGTATATGTGGCAAACTATCTTATTTTGTGTTAATCATTAATGTAGTTAGTCTGATTATGTATTTTTCCTGATAACATATAAAAGATAATCATGTGTACCAAAGCCGACCTTTACTAAGTAAACACTATATATATTTCCCTTCATAACCCAGCAAACGGCACCAGGTATATTGATATATGATGTGAGTTTGTAGGGGGTTTAAGGGTATTTTCTTTTTTAACCCTTTCAAACGACAATGAATTTTAAAATGTGGCTGTGACTCTGAACCATAAATATACCGGGCTTGTATTTAAAGTTCTTACATTTCCTTTCATCGTAACATGTGGAGACACTAATTAGTCATATATTTACCATTTTGCGTTGTTAAGAAGAATTTGGTTACATTAAACGAACAAATCTGAAACTCATATTTCAAAAGAGCGGTTATATTGTTGTTCTACATCTCACAATCAAAAGATATCGGTTTGAATGTACGTAGATGGTACTAGCCCCTATTGAATTAATAACATGGAATCACAAAGCATGGCTTTATTCAGTTGACATTGGAAATATAAGGGTAAGCTTTAGTACCAGTCCTAAAGCTTCCCACCTCATTATCATATTATCACCTTTCTCGGTGCACTCTTACGCCTCTTCATATACATGTATTATTATGAATGACTTTTTAAACGAAACTCGCATATTTAAACTTACCTGATTATTAGAAAGCGGCCAAAGCTTTTGAAGCACTACTTCCAGTCTGTATGATGAATGTAGTTTCACTGAAGTTCCAAAAGCCTATTGCAGTATCCCTAACCATCCACTTAAAGTCTTTATTAATCCAGTTACATGCGAACGTATAATTTTGACCTTAAAACAATGTATATAATTATAGGCTGTGCATATCAAACTTTGACAGCCATCACATGACTTTTATGCTGTTCTAAATAATTGGATACTCTATAATGTGTTAACATAAGAGTCAACGGAACACAATCAATACAAATTGTTAACAACCAATAAAAGTAGAATAAATGTAGTCCTATTTTACATATCTGCAATATTTCATCTTTTTAAAATATGTTCCATCAACAGTATACATTCGAAAGAAATTACGTCAATTTTTAATTGAACATGTCCATCTTAATCAGTCATAATTAACTTTGATAACTATAATGCAGATCTAGTTGTCGGTAGCATAATAACAAAATGACATTATAACAGTTACATAAATTGTGTTAAACTATTTAATGTTGTTTTACGTTTTTCTTCAAGTGACATACCATTTGGCTGAAAAAGCATGCATATGGGCAAAA
>MJUT01058110.1:165676-186648 GCA_002080005.1 Gigantidas platifrons
AGGCTTAAGAAGACATGGTTGAATGTGGCACCTTGTGTGCGAAAATTGCCAAGACAATATAATGAAAATTGCATTAAAAATATTCTGGGGGGAAAATCTAAAATTGTATAATTATAGATAAGCACCCTTTAATGAGAAGAAAACACAGTTTACTACACTGTTTAAGCAATTTTAAAATCAAATATCAAAATCATTTACAGAAGCAAAATCCATACCCCTAAACGTGTTTAAGCATAACCCTTTTTTCTAACACTCAATTTATCAGTGTTGTAACAAGAAAACATAATAATAAAGCTATGAAATAGAAAACTACAATGATGTTAGTTTAATTTCTGACCCTTATAGAAGACACAAATTACAATGATATTAGTTAAATTTCTGTCCCTCATGGAATATAAAAACTACAATGATATTAGTTTAATTTCTGTTCCTCCAAGACCACACACATTACAATGATATTAATATAATTTCTGTCCCTCCAAGAAGACACAAATTACAATTATCGTACAATGGCATTAGTTTAATCCACTACAAAGTCAAGAGATTCTGAACAGACCAGTTTATGTGCTAGATATTCTGAAAAGAGTCTGAAAACTCTGAAAATTATTAAAAATTCTGAACAGATTCTGAACATTACTGAAAATTCTGAACAGATTCTGAAAATTCTGAAAATTGCTGAAAATTCTGAACAGATTCTGAACATTACTGAAAATTATGAACAGATTCTGAACAGATTGTGAACATTGCTGATAATTCTGAACAGATTCTGAAAATTCTGAAAATTGCTGAAAATTCTGAACAGATTCTGAACATTACTGAAAATTCTAAACAGATTCTGAACATGGATTGAAGCAACAAATACCAATTTTATAGTCTTTGGTTTGACACCACCGGGCCTCGAACCCACGATCTTACGCCACCGATGCTATTCGGTAGTTTGATTTTCTGAACAAGAAAATAAAGCTATGAATCAGTTAATGAGGTTTTTATTCAGCAGATTAACAATAATATTCATAAATATCATATAAGGAACCACACAACATAGCAATTGCATAATATATATTATATAAAGCAATATATATATATATATATATCCTAGTAAGAGGGTTGCTGTTCACAAGGGAGCTACTGAGCCAAAGGTTCAGAGTGGTTGAGTTCAATTCATCACTTCGAAAGTGTATGTTCACCATCATACATTGGTTAACAGTTACAAAAATCTGCACCATTTCGTTTGTTTTTATCATAATCCTGCCTACGCGTTCTTCTTTCATGATATATCATCGAATTTAACGAGTAACTCGGCGGGTTCCACTAATGACGAAGGAACCGATTACCCTTTTGGAGTACCTCAGTCCACCCCTGTAGTGGGGTTCGTGTTGCTCGATCGTCAGGTTTTATTTCTGTGCAGTGTTTTGTAGATGGTTGTTTGTTCTTTTGCAATTTTTGTTTGGATTATTGCGATGTCGGCAATTCAGTTTACCATGTTTCTAAGTACTCTTCGGTATCTTACTTTTCTCACGTAAACACCATATAGTATATAGGCCAAGGGAAGTAAATAAATCCAAATCAAACATCATTATTACAGTAATTATCATATCATAACATCACAATACACATTTTACAAGCAGAGAGTAGATATGAACAGGAATTTGACATCCATATATTTATGACGAGCCCATTAATACATGTAATTACAGATTTGAGGTATCCTACCATAAGCCATAAATAAACAATTATATAGGAAGATAGTATATGTACCGATAGCAATTGACCTATATAATGATAGCCAATCAGCACATTGTTTTCTTTTTCATTATCAGATGTAATCAGCTGTACGGAAATTTTACGATTATGTCTGAAGAGACCAGTTTCTACTGAATTAAATTATTTACATTATAGCTGGTGTATAAATGCCGTTGTTTGATACTATGAAGTGACATTTAGAAAATGAGGAAATATCCGACACAGACCAGATCGAGACAATGTAAACATGGGAAAAATAAGATTCTGGTCTTTCTGCCTATGTAGAATATTGTATACTATTGCATCATTCAACTTTGTTAGATTCAACAGTGTTCTTGTCCTTTGTTCTTACAAATTAAAAATATTGATTTCAATAAAATATCAAAATGATGTTACGACAACAACTAACTATTAGTCGTGAAGATAAGTGAAGGACCACATTGGTGATGTATTTGTGTGCTAGGGATATCTGGTGATGTATTTGTATGTTGGGGATATCTGGTGATGTATTTGTGTGATAGGGGTATCTGGTAATGTATTTGTGTGTTAGGGGTATCTGGTGATGTATTTGTGTGATAGGGGTATCTGGTAATGTATTTGTGTGTTAGGGGTATCTGGTGATGTATTTGTGTGTTAGGGGTACCTGGTGATGTATTTATGTGATAGGGGTATCTGGTGATGTATTTGTGTGGTAGAGCTATCTGGTGACGTATTTGTGTGTAAGTGGTATCTGGTGATGTATTTGTGTGTTAGGGGTATCTGGTGATGTATTTGTGTGCTAGGGGTATCTGGTGATGTATTTGTATGTTGGGGATATCTGGTGATGTATTTGTGTGATAGGCGTATATGGTGATGTATTTGTGTGTTAGGGGTATCTGGTGATGTATTTGTGTGTTAGGGGTACCTGGTGATGTATTTATGTGATAGGGGTATCTGGTGATGTATTTGTGTGGTAGAGCAATCTGGTGATGTATTTGTGTGCTAGGGATATTTGGTGATGTATTTGTGTGTAAGCGGTATCTGGTGATGTATTTGTGTGTTAGGGGTATCTGGTGATGCATTTGTGTGTTAGGAGTATCTGGTGATGTATTTGTGTGTTAGGGGTATCTGGTGATGCATTTCTGTGTTAGGGGTATCTGGTGATGCATTTGTGTGTTAGGGACATCCGGTGATGCATTTGTGTTTTAGCGGTATCTGGTGATGTATTTGTGTGTTAGGGGTATCTGGTGATGTATGTGTGCGGTAGGGGTACATGTATCTGGTGATGTATGTGTGCGGTAGGTGTACATGTATCTGGTGTTGTATTTGTGTGTTAGGGGTATCTGGTGATGTATTTGTGTGCTAAGGGTATCTGGTGATGTATTTGTGTGGTAGAGGTATCTGGTGATGTATTTTTGTGTTAGAGGTATCGGTTGATGTATTTGTGTGTTAGGGGTATCTGGTGATGTGTTTGTGTGTTAGGAGTATCTGGTGATGTATTTGAGTGTTAGGGATATCTGGTAATGTATTTGTGTGTTAGGGGTATCTGGTGAAGTATTTGTGTGTTAGGGGTATCTTGTAATGTATTTGTGTGTTAGGGGTATCTAGTGATATATTTGTGTGTTAGGGGTATCTGGTGATGTGTTTGTGTGTTAGGGGTATCTGGTGATGTATTTTTGCGCTAGGGGTATCTAGTGATGTATTTGTGTGTTAGGGGTATATGGTGATGTATTTGTGTGTTCGGGATATCTGGTGATGTATTTGTGTAGAAGAGGTATCTGGTGATATATTTGTGTGTTAGGGTACCTGGTGATGTATTTGTGTGTTAGGAGTATCTGGTGATGTATTTGTGTGTTAGGGGTATCTGGTATATTTGTGTGTTCGGGATATCTGGTGATGTATTTGTGTGGTAGAAGTATCTGGTGTTGTATTTGTGTGTTAGGGTATCTGGTGATGTATTTGTGTGCTAGGGGTATCTGGTGATGTATTTGTGTGTTAGGGGTATCTGGTGATATATTTGTGTGTTAGAAGTATCTGGTGATGCATGTGTGCAGTAGGGGTATCTGTTGATGTATGTGTGTGTTAGGGGTATCTGGTGATGTATTTGTGTGTTAGGGATATATGGTGATGTATTTGTCTGCTAGGGATATCTGGTGATGTATTTGTGTGGTAGAGGTATCTGGTTATATATTTGTGTGTTAGGGGTATCTTGTAATGTATTTGTGTGTTATGGGTATCTGGTGATGTATGTGTGTGCTAGGGGTATCTGGTGATGTATTTGTGTGTTAGGGACATCCGGTGATGCATTTGTGTTTTAGCGGTATCTGGTGATGTATTTGTGTGTTAGGAGTATCTGGTGATGTATTTCAGTGTTAGGGGTATCTAGTGATGTATTTGTGTGTTAGGGGTATCTGGTGAAGTATTTGTGTGTTAGGGCTATCTTGTAATGTATTTGTGTGTTAGGGGTATCTGGTGATGTATGTGTGTGTTAGGGGTATCTGGTGATGTATTTGTGTGTTAGGGGTATCTGGTGATGTATTTGTGTGTTAGGGGTATCTGGTATATTTGTGTATTCGGGATATCTGGTGATGTATTTGTGTGGTAGAGGTATCTGGTGATATATTTGTGTGTTAAGGGTATCTGGTGATGTATTTGGGTGGTAGAGATATCTGGTGATGTATTTGTGTGTTAGGGGTATCTGTTTATGTATTTGTGTGTTAGGGGTATCTGGTGATGTATTTGTGTGTTAGGGGTATCTGGTGATGTATGTGTGCGGTAGGGGTACATGTATCTGGTGATGTATGTGTGCGGTAGGTGTACATGTATCTGGTGTTGTATTTGTGTGTTAGGGGTATCTGGTGATGTATTTGTGTGTTAGGGGTATCTGGTGATGTATTTGTGTGTTAGGGGTATCTGGTGATGTATTTGTTTGCTAGGGGTATCTGGTGATGTATTTGTGTGTTAGGGGTATCTGTTGATGTATTTGTATGTTGGGGGTATCTGGTGATGCATTAGTGTGTGAGGGGTATCTGGTGATATATTTGTGTGTTAGAAGTATCTGGTGATGCATGTGTGCAGTAGGGGTATCTGTTGATGTATGTGTGTGTTAGGGTTATCTGGTGATGTATTTGTGTGTTTTCGGTGTCAGGTGATGTATTTGTGTGCTAGGGGTATCTGGTGATGTATTTGTGTGATAGGGGTATCTGGTGATGTATGTGTGTGTTAGGGGTATCTGGTGATGTGTTTGTGTGTTAGGAGTATCTGGTGATGTATTTGAGTGTTAGGGGTATCTGGTGATGCATTTGTGTTAGGGGTATCTAGTAATGTATTTGTGTGTTAGGGGTATCTGGTGATGTATGTGTGCCGTATGGATATCGGGTGATGTATTTGTGTGTTAGCGGTATCTGGTGATGTATTTGTGTGTTAGCGGTATCTGGTGATGTATGTGTGTGTTAGGGGTAACTGGTGATGTATTTGTGTGTTATGGGTATCTGGTGATATATTTATGTGTTAGGAGTATCTGGTGATGTATTTGTGTGTTAGGGGTATCTGGTAATTTTGTGTGTTCGGGATATCTGGTGATGTATTTGTGTGTTATCGGTGTCTGGTGATGTATTTGTGTGCTAGGGGTATCTGGTGATGTATTTGTGTGATAGGGGTATCTGGTGATGTATTTGTGTGTTAGGGGTATCTGGTGATGTATTTGTGTGTTAGGGGTATCTGGTGATGTATTAGTGTGTGAAGGGTATCTGGTGATATATTTGTGTGTTAGAAGTATCTGGTGATGTATGTGTGCAGTAAGGGTACCTGGTGATGTATGTGTGTTAGGGGTATCTGGTGATGTCTATTGGTTTACCATCATATGTCAACAGTTCCGGGTTTGGTAGATTAATCCCCTCTTGTAGACTAGACGCTAGTCGCTGGAATGCTAAATCAATACTGCTGATGTTGGACTGTGAACTTCCGGCTGTGAACTCGCACTTCGCTTCCGAATCTGTCCTCATTACCGTCGCCGGTATATCTTGAATATTAATGTCACTATTTTTCAAATTGTTGTTCCTGTTTGAACACATGGCCACCTCTGTACGTGTGCCTTTATTTTGATTTGCGTTTATAGTTTCATTGTCTTTATTAAATGTTTCTTGCCACACTAATTCTTCCAATTTTGTTTCTTCGAGTTCACTTTGTTTTTCTAACAATTGTTCCTTCATTTCCAATTCCCTTCTTTCGCGCTCCAACTTTAGTTTTTCTTCCGTTTTCTTCAGCTGATGTTCCGCTTTCAATCGGTTCGCCCTCGCTGTCCTCAATTTGGCTTTTGATGAAGTAGAACTTGTCGTGGTAGAACCTACACGGCTACATATCTCCTCGTCATCGGTCACTTTCCCCTTTATCCATTCGGAAAATATTTCCTGGAACTCCATAAGGTTTTTCTTGCAGCTATCAAAGAAGTTCATCTCTAAAGTTACGACTATATCTAAATCAGCGCAAATATCCAAACACTCCATGTGTGCTGTTTTATATAATAGCTTAATTATAACTTAAATAAAGGTACAATTTACATTTTATTCTACCAGTAATAAAATAAATTACTTCTATTTGTATTCTTTATCATTCTAATGTGAGTACTCTGATTTCTACACTTTTTTCTCCATTCGTCATACTGCTTTATGAATTGAATTTTTTCTCTAGTTATGAGCAGTTTAATCTGGATATTCGGAAGACATTCTACAATACCAACAGTTTATCTAATCTATTTACAAATGTCGCAGGCGATACAATTTTGCGATTTTTAAAAGAAATTAATTTATATGCAAAAATATAGTCATATAATATATGTTCTAGATGCATGGTTTTATATTTTTAATGTTTCTTTTATTTGTACAACCCCCTCCCAGAGGGTGTGCCGGGGTAGAATAGGCACCATGTTTCTCCGTCCTAGAGGCACTATTCCTCTAAAAGGGGTCATCCCCGCGGGAACCCCAGGGTATAGAAATGGGACCGAGAGTTTCTTCGGCTTGAAGGAGCGTCCGTCGGTTGTGTGGGATGTAGAAATTCACAGCCAACCCGTCCTTCGGATGAGACGTAAATAAGACCGAGGTCCCGTGTTGAGAGATTGCCACCCTCTTCGCACGTTAAAGAACCCAGTGTAACAGCTCATTATGAGCATTATGCTCATGAAGAGTGGTCCATAGGAGACCTGTTGCACTGGCAAAATTATCCGTCCCTACCCATCACATTTCCTTTTTTCGAGTCCCGTGGCGTTAAAATTATTCTCGTCCTGAATATAGCTGAAAAATTGCTTGCTGGACGTTAAACATCAATCAATCAACGTTATTGACTTTTATGCCTTATACATACGCACAATAATTGCATTTAAAAGTTCTTCCAGCGCCTGTTTTGAACCCCATTTTTGCCACGTCATAGTCACGTCTTTCAGGATGATACATACTTTGTAGATTGGTAATTTTAGAGCCCATGGTGTAGTCTTTTAAGAAGTGTAAGAAAAATTGTGATATCTATTTTATTGTTTTAACAGTATTGATGTAAAAAATATATCGATAAAAATATAGGGTGGTGCTTAAATTTTGTCGGAGTGTATATATGAAAATCCCCTTTAATGGTATCATGAGGAGAACAATGGCTGACAAATATTATTTGCAATGAATTGTTTTTGGACAATTTTTGTTTCAATGAATTCAACAATATTAAATTATAATTTGTTTCTTCTCGGATCGACTACGCATTCCGGTTGCGGATAAATACCGTGTTGCATTGTGGAACAGTTTGCGTCCCACATGCCTAAACGACAACGAAGGAAGACAAAATTATGAGCGAAGGAGCGTTGAATTAAGAATAATATTAGAAGATCGAAAGTAAGCTTTTTATAATAATAAATGTATTGCAGCAATTCTAATGGATCTATCAAAGGCAATTGACTGTCCACACACACAGTTTAATAATGTTAACATTAAAAGCTTATGGTCTGTCAGAAAATTCTCTAATATATATGTAAGACTCAGATCGACGTCCGGACTCAAATCGACGTCCAATCCTCAAATCGGCGTCCAATTCTCAAATCGACTTTCAATATGACGTCACTGATGTATACTCCAAAATACGTCACACTCGTTAGGACATGGTTTTGAAACAATGATGGAGAAGGGACAAGACCAGATTCAGAGTACATTGTACATTTAGACAATATAGGTAATGGTGTCTTTTTATATGAGATTTATTTGGATGAGGCTAAGAAACTGGGGTACTGCGAGGCTCTGCCGAGCAGTCCCCCTGTTTCGTGACGAATACAAATAAATCTCATATAAAAAGACATCATACCTATATTGTTTTTATACTGCAATACTATATTTTTTTCTCACTGTTTTCTATATAAAAAAATAATTAAAATTCGTATTCTCCGTCATGGGCCTCATTTAAAAATGCTTTATACAGGACATTGTCCAGTATAAAGCAAAAATTCCAAAAAGGGGCATGGCCTAACTGCTTTATACAGGACATTGTCCAGTATAAAGCAGAAGTTTATACGACCCCTTTATCAATACTGTAAAGTTACCAATTACAGTATAACCTACTTTAGCGGAACCTAACCCTAATCCTAACTTAATTTTAACCCTAACCTTCGCCCTAATCCTAAACCTAACCCAAAATCTAACCCTAACCTTAACCCTCACCCTAAACCTAACACTAACCCTAAGCTTAACCCTAACCATAACCTTAACCCTAACCTTAATCCTAACCCTAAACCTAAACCTAACCCTAACACTAACCCTAAACCTTAAACCTAACCCTAACCTTAACCCTAACTCTAACCCTAACCCTCACCCTAAACCTAATCTTAACCCTAAATAATATTAATGAATTGGAAAATGCTTTAAAAACACAAAACAAAACAACAACTTTAAGAAACAGATAAAAAAAACACGCAAAACAAAACTGTTATTACAATTATTTTTGACGGCAAACTTTGATCGTTCTTTGTAAACGGACGTATTGTAGATATGCGAGTTTGGAAAGGACGCCGATATGAGAATATTCTAAAATTGGACCGTGATTTGAGATAATGACGTCAGTGGACGCCGATTTGAGGAGTGGACATCGATTTGAGTCCAGACGTCGATCTGAGTCTATCATATATAAGAAGACAACGCATTAAAATTTGCAATAACTACAGTAAATGGGATACATTATTCAAAGTGGTGCCATAGGGTTCAATCCAAGGCCAAGTACTATTTAATGTTTTTTTAAATGATATGTGTCACTTTGTTCAAGATAGTACTATATATAATTATACAGATGCCAATACCTTTTCTTACTATACTAATATAAACACAGTAGTTACAACTCTAGAAAATGATAGGGCATAAACTAAATAAGGCTGGTTTTCAAAAAAATGAATGAAAGCAAATCCGGATAAATTTCAGGCTATTGTCATTCGTACTGAAACAAATAGTCCCAATTTATCTTTTGATTTAAAAGGAAATACAATTACATGTGAATAAAATGTTAATCTTTTAGGTGTAATCATTGATTCTCAGCTAAATTAAAAAAACAATTCAAACATAGAACGGCAGCGAAACAAGAACACCATAAGGCCGAACGTACGATGCGGAAGACCAAGCTGACTATCAACAAAGAGATCTACCAAGAACAATGTAGAATTTCAAACCGATTATTGCTTAAATGTAAGAAAGACTTCTATTCGAACAAAATAGCCGAAGTTGGTAGTGACCAGAAACAACTCTACAGACTCACCAATGTTCTAATTGGTAACAAACGCGAAGTGATACTACAATCTCATCATATCGAACAGCAATTGTCAAATACTTTCGGTACATTTTTCATGGGGAAATTCGAAACAATCCGAAATAATTTATGTGCATCTGGTGACATGGACAACTGTGATATACTTAGAGCTGATATGAAATTTGAAGGGGTTCCACTCACTAATTTTTCACCTGATTCCTACATATTTTCTAAAAACTTGTTTAGACAGCATTGCCCACGTTAAAACAGCAATTGTAAATATATTTGTTACTGAAGAATTTGTTCCAAAGTCGTTTAAGGAGGCTATTGTACGATCACTTCTGAAAAAGCCAGGCTTGGATAAAGATGTGCTGAACAATTATCGTCCTGTATCAAACTTATCGTTCATATCACAGATTCGTGAAAAGGTGGTAGCTTCACGTCTTGAATGTCATTTACAGCCAAATTCACTTTTAGATGATTTGCAATCTGCATACCGTACCGGCCATTCAACTGAAACGGCTCTTTTACGCGTTCATCATGATATTACATTAGCACTGGATAACAACTATTGTGCCGTTCTAGTTATGTTGGATCTGTCAACTGCTTTCGACGTAATATACCACAAAATTCTTTTTCAACGTTTTGAATATTCCTTTGGCATTAGTGGAGTGGACCGGCTTACCATGGCTTAGATTGTATTTAACAAACAAAACTCAGCGTATTGCGATTGGATCTGTTTTTCTAATGATATGCACCTAACATACGGTGTGCCACAAGGATCTGTATTAGGCCCCAGACTTTATTGTCTGTTTTCGAATCCGATCGGTGAAATAGAGTCTGTGTGTATTACATGTGGTAGTGAATAGGGCACATTATACAAGATTATCTATACAAAAATGTACATATATGTAAAAGAATATGTTTGATTCCTCATAGTCGACTTGCGATTTTTCATGTATAAATCCAAAGTATACAATGGTATGGATATATTGGATTCAATATTCAGTGATCAAAGACCGGAAGATGTGATGAATTAAGTGATTGAATATTTATTTAATGATTCAGAAAGACATGAATAATTGTAGTTTTCAGTTGACAAGAAATCAGGATTCAGCCATACCTACCTACATGTACATATTAAGATGCAGTAAACACTGAAACATAATTTTGAGATCATGGAGATAATTCAATTTAATTGTTAATAATAAAAAAAAATTGAAAGTGAAGTTGTTTCTCTTTCAGTACATTGTTTAATGACATGTTATATGTGTATAACAGTTCCCACAATTGTACTATGGGAAACACTATTGTTGTAGTTTTATTGGTACAAAATGTACTTGTAAAGATATGCCACATTATGACCCAAAGGGGTTTTATATTATACACTACAATACATACACAAACTTTTGATCCATCATTTGTTCATTGGAGGTTAGGTATTTAACACCACTTTCAAAAATATTTCAGTTACTACTTTTGTGGCAGATATTGGAGTACCCAGAGAAAAACACAGACCTGTCGCAAGTCACTGAAAAACTTTTATCACATAATGTTTTATCAAGTACACCTCGCCATGCATGGGGTTCAAACTCACAACATAAGTGGTGATACTATTGTCTAGATAGGCAACAATTGCACAGGTAGTTGTAAATTCAACTATCATACGATCACGACGGCTCATGTTCAGTTAAGATGAAAGTTATTGTTTTATTGATATTGATGGAATTTATGAATATCACTATTATAAACTTTCTTTTCACATCAATCAATGAAAATAATTGGTTTGCTGAAAGTATGTTTTTCAATGTGTCACAGGAATCCGTATGCATATGCATACCTTGGGAATGTGAAGAGTGGACCATATATCCAGATAAATTAATTTTAGAGTCACATGTCATTTTATACGTGTTTTGATTGGTTTAAAAAGTTGAGGTTATTTTCATATGTACTGAATCTGGAAATAGACGTAATTCTCAAGGCGTCGTGTGCCATTGTCATCATGCGATTTTCTTTAAATGAGGCACCTTTGGGGTTATAAAAATTGTTTTTCAATATTATAACAAAAAAAAGTTTGAATTAATTTATATGGATTGATCGAAATTATTTGTTCGGTTCATTAGAAATAACCTCAATCAGGTTGTACACACCCTTGCGTAACCTGCAGTGTATGTATATCTTCATGAACCGAACACAAATTGCGATCAATACTTAACAAATTTGGTTGAATAGTTCATTGATTATTTTTGTAATGTCAAGTAAGCAGTGTTTTAGCTATGTACATTTTTTATATTTTCCGATAAGAATTAAGTTTACAATCAATAATTGATGGTTGAAAGGTGGCATTTGGATAATGGTCATAAAGGAAAGAAGTATAGGATTATGAGAAGAAAGTTAAAACAGTAAATGAATTGTTGACCATTATACTGTTTTAACTTTCTCAATTCCACCAATATCAATCGCCACTCAATGAAACACACAAAGGGGAGAGGGGCAACACCATCTGATGTTGGAAATGCAGGTCATGACTTGGGACAGGATAAATGATGGGGTCAGAAAAAATGCATTGCAACAGGGTACACCAATAACCACTCCAAACAATTATTGCTTGTTGTGAATATGACATTCTCCATACACAAGGAACTTGTTTTTAAATGTTCCATCACATGGAACAGTTAATATAATCTAATTAAGAAATAAATCGTGGAAGTCAGAATGTGTTTTCAGTTTTAACATGGGTTGGTGGATATTAATGATTTGTCCCGAGCCAGAGGCGAGGGATACAATTTACCAATATCCGCCATACCTATGTTAAAACTCAAAACACATTAATTCTGGCTTCCATGAATTATTTCGATTCTGATAGTCTAAGAGTACAAATACCGTAGTATACTTTGATTGGAAGGTATTTATATTTACGTTTGCGGAATATGTCGCACACAATTCA
Organism: Gigantidas platifrons; assembly: GCA_002080005.1. Lineage (NCBI taxonomy): Eukaryota > Metazoa > Mollusca > Bivalvia > Mytilida > Modiolidae > Gigantidas > Gigantidas platifrons. The sequence goes on from MJUT01058110.1 coordinate 178,107, forward strand.
TGCTGCCAAATTCGAGCAGACAATAATTCATCAAGATGTACATTTACGACGGGAAAGTCGGTCACATATGCATGTGCTAATGAGATTATAACCAATCGATAAATCGCTCGTTTGTTCACAAAGTAAAAGAAGGACAACATGTTAAAATTAGGTGTTTGTTCGGTTTATTCTTTGTGATATACTAAACCTTAGTATACAAAAAAGTATCCAACAAACATCTCATTACAATTACACTATATTGACAGAAATATGTCAACTTTTGAAAATTATCTTATTTATTCATTTAAAAACACACTTTCTCTGTTAAAATATTTTTGGATTTGCATCAAGCTTATGACAATAATATGAATATTTTCTGTAGGTTTTAATGGAATACATTATTTTACAAATAATGGTTTTCATGTATTAAAACAAAAATTAGCTATTGCCATCATTTAGCATTCATCTTCGTCCATAAACATTTAAAACTATTTTTCACTAACCACAGGCTCAATTAGAACAAGACATGGTTACATGGGTGATTCTCAACATTATATGTTTTTCAGGGGCTCGGGTGGCTCAATGAGTTAGGTCGCTGGATCTAACAACTCATACAAGCCTATCACCAATACGGTGTGGGTTGTAAATTACAAAAAAGGTGCACTCGACTTGCAGACGCAAGTGATCAAATTTACCAGTTGCTTGCCCATGGTCGGTGGTTCTCCCCGGGTACTCCGGCTTCCTCCACCACTAAAACTGGTCACTATGATATAGCTGAAATATTGTTGAAAGTGGCATTAAATACCAAAAATCAAATCAATCAATCATGTTTTTCATTGGATTCAGAAATTCAACATGGCTTCTACGACCAATTTTTATCTGAAACCACATATGGGATGAATATGTTATTTTGTAGGAATATGTCATATTTGACCCTCTTAAAAAGTTTTGTTTTTGTCCATCGGAAATCTAAGATGGCCACCGATGCAGGACAAATAAAAAAAAGTCATTCATCTCAGAAACTAAATATTTGATTGAACCCAAACTTTTTTAACTGAACACGAGTAATCGTTGAATGGTCCCTTACAAATGATCAATTTTCTCTGAAAATCGGAAATCCAAGATGATCATGAGGACAAATTTAACATAGGACCCTACAGAAAAAACATTTCACAATTATTCCTATCTGAAACAGTTGAAACATTTGTAGTCGAATTTGGCTGTGCATTGGGCAGTTCTTTACAAAATTTCTGGTTTTAAGATGATAGAAAATTGGTGGCATCAAAATGGTATATGAATACACACTCATTAATGTTTTGCTTTATTTTTTTTTCTTTTTGTAGATCTGAAATCCATGTTAGCAGACAACACATGCTTTGGGTTTTATTCTTACTTATCCAATTTAATTTGGATTCTTAAAATAATCCGGGCAAATGAGTCTTGTTTTCTTTTCTTAATTTTCTATAGCTTGGTTGTTAGTGACATAGCATACAATACAAAAGACATACACAAAATGTCAATTTTTATAAGTATAAAGTGTCCTCAATTCTAGAAAATATAAGAAATGACACTCCTAATCAATAATATTAATACAGACCCTTCCCTTTCTTTGTATCTTTCTATGATGCCCTTCTTCAATTTGAAATTTACCTAGATCTACACAAATTCTGAATTTACTAAATATTTTTTGCTTTCCAAATTTCAATGTGAAAGATAGTAATTTATTTTACCAAGATGGTTGATACATTTTAACAATAGAACATATTTTGATGAATGAATTGGGACAATTTGGGTTGCATTTCAGGTTTCAATTTTCATCATAAAATTTAAAATAGAAATCCATGTTTTACACAGGATATGCTATTATGAAGGACAAGTCCAAAATACCAAAGGCATTTATTCATTGCAAATAAAACCTCTGACAAGACAAGGTAATGAAGACAAAATAAGATATGTTTATATAAAAGGTGGCACATCTTGGTCATCTAGTAACTATGGCATTAATTAGTGGGAAATTCAGTCAACATTGATTGAAAACTAACTCTTTGTTGATCCTACCACAGGCGCTTGTAATATGAAATCACACCCCCCTTTGTTTAGCTTTCTGTTTACACATTTATTTTCAATAACATTTCTTTATTCTTTACTGTCTTTGTTACTTTATTAAACATGTCTATATCCATACAATCGTGTGGTAATACCGTCTTAAATGTGTCTTCTGTTGTTATTATCCAAAAAGCAGTAGAGAGGGCATACACATGTAAGATTCTACGGTAACGTTGTTGTCAGATATTTCAGCAGATAAACAATACAAATTAATTTGTTAAGAAGGGAGAGATCTTTAAAAGCACATCTGTGAAACATGTATTTAAGGAAAATTGTTACTACGTTGATTATTAAAAATAAATGAAAATGAAAACGACGATTGCATTATATATACCTGACGTTTGCAGTGACGTAACTTATCAGGAATATTTACACGTCCGCAATCGATATTACAAAAACCTTACGTCCTTAAAGTGTTTTAAAATAATCGTTTTTTTAGCATTTGTTTAATAAATAAAAAAAAACGCAATAGAGCAATGGCATCCCGAAGTCTGATCTTGGAAAAATTTTAACAGTCAACAGACTTGATCATTAGATACGATAATTTCCTATGGCAAAGAATACAGGGATTGAATGTAGCAAGAAAAATGCCATAGAACTCGGAAAAGGGGGTTTTCTCGCATATTTGGCCTTTCAATCTATTCCCACATTTAATAAAATGAAATTCAACACTTTGCCACGCATTTTTCTTGAAGAATAGGATATCCCAATCCACTGATTCCTTCATTACATGTATTGATGCCGTTGCTCTGTTCGGTTTTAGTGGTGACGATGCTACTTTCTCTTTAATGTGATCACGTGACATCTGTGATTGATTTCTGATATATATATTTTTTTATTTTGAGTAGATCAGTCATCATTTTATTGGTTTATGGCTTAAATGAGTAAAATTAATGCATTATTGCGTGTATTGAACCAAAAAGTAAAAACACGTTTTTTTTTTGATTTTCAATGTATGGACTTAACATGACTGCGTAAACTGTAATGCAATTGAATACAAAACTCCATTACATAATTTGAATATGTATTAGACATATGTTTTTTCTCGTCTATTGTTTCAATAGACGTTCAAAATTAGCATGTCAGTATGTTCACCGCAAATATTACCAGGTTAAAAGTACACAAATAAGCATTTACATCTATTAAAGAAATTTAACACTCGATTATTAGTTAATAGAGCATATTTTTTTGACAAAGATAAGGATCAGATTGTATCATCAGTGCCAAAAATAGAAAAAGGTGTTTTGGATATTTAACTTTGAGTTTTTATTATGGACAAATAGACAGAGGCAAGTTTAAACAATGCGTCCATTCAGATAGCAAGACTTACACTGTATCTAGATGGACATAATGTCAGCACGATAGCCGATGATAATGCACTGACCCATATTTTTATGAAAATTTAGAGTGTCCCAAATTTGTATTCCTATATTCAGAATTATGTCCCCTTCTTATAACCATTTTGATAAAAAAAAAATAGGTTTTTGAGAGAAAAATGAAAATAGTAATACACCTCACGAGATAAATAAATGGTGCCGTCTTGTTCCTATTTTAAGAAAAAAAGCAGTTTCAGAATATTGTTGGGTTGTTCTTAAAAAGGAAGAATGAGAATCAACCGCAATATTCTATAGTATGCAATGCAATAACAGACTCTCGTATGGCCATTGAGGTTGACATACCTAATTTAAGGGCTTCAAACTAACATTTGTTGGGGGAAGACTTCTGCTGCTCCAATTGTGCTGTTTCAGGGGGTAAAGTCGGAGTTTCATAGTGTTCCCCTCCTCATATTAATTTAAAGTCAGACTTTGTTTCGATACAGATTGTCGTTGGGGTAATACCTACACTTCCTGTGTAGTGTGTTTCCTTGTTACTGGGAAACGACTTGGCCGATGACAGTTATAATGAATCCAATAGTCTACGAGGATGAATTAGAAAATACAGAGGTTTTTCCAGCTTGTGCGGTAACTATAGCCATGGGAATGAATCTCGCAGAAGAGGAGACTTTATTGCAAGATGGTAACACAGAAACAAGTGATGTTGAAACAACACATATTGGTTGCACATGTGAATGATAACTTTTTATATGATAATGGTGATGCAAAGTATGTCTCGTTATTCTACAGATTCGGACCGAAATCCTTCACATTTGTTAAGAAAATCAAAGATTAACAAGATGGGGAATAACATTGAAATAATACAATCTGATTATTAAACATATTAAAGACACAGATAATGTCATAGGTGATGCCTTGTCTAGAGTTGGATAAGATTGCTATGAATTTATACAGAGATTTATTGTAAAAATATCCTATCCAACCTGATTTCTTCGATATGTTGTCAATATGCTCACCGCAAATATTGCCAAGTTTAATTTCATGTTTCTTCCACTAAAAGTACACAAGTAAGCAAGACATTTACATTTGTTAAAGAAATTTAACACTCAAGTGTGTATATTGTTATGTATGTGTAATACATTTGATGTATTATTCGTTAATGGAGGATATTATTTGTTGACAAAGATAAAGACAAGATTGCATCATCAGTGCTAACAATGGAAACACATGTTTATCAATTCTTTAAATATGGAACCGTCCTGGCCTTGATCGTATGGTGGTTATATTTACACATACCTGTGCAATTAGTGCCTATCACAACTAAAGTTGTGGGTTCGAACCTTGTATGAAAGGGGACTATTCTGCACGCTCTACAGGAAAGTAAATCCTGGAAAATGTATAATTTTAAAATCAAAGTAGGAAATATGCAATTGGTTTATTTTCAAGAGGTTGTTTCCTTTACGTTTCTGTTCTGGGCGATTCCAATATGAAGAACAATATGTGCTTTATTATGCAAACCAAATGTAATTTTATTTTCTAAATCATTGTAGAAATCTTAAATTCATTTAAATCTTCAGATTTGTTATGAGCAAATAGACTGACACATTTACACTGATACCAAAAAATGTGACTGGACGTATTAGCAGTACGAACGTAAAGTCGATCTAAAATAATTATCAAGTTGTTATAGTACATGTTGCACTTTTCCGATTTGTTGGATTTTTTTCATTAACACAACTACTTTTTTTATACTGGCTACGTTGTTAAGTACAATATTTATATGTAAATGTAAAACAGATGATGCTACTAGGTGTAAACATTAAAATAGATATTGTTACACTGGATGAACTTGTGAATATTATTATATTATGAAACTAAGCTAACTACCATACCAAATCATTTATCTATTTACATTTAAAACTTAGGTCAATCTGCCTTGTGTCTAGGAAACCGACCTTAGCAAATATTGGCGGGCTCGTCGTGGTCGTTTTCGTATTATGGTTGAATTTACAACTACCCGTGTAATCAGTGTCTATCACCACTAAGGTTGTGAGTTCGAATCCTGCTCGTGGCAAGGTGTGCTAGATACAATAGTATGATATACAGTTTGTCTGTGACTTGAGGCAGGTCCATTGTTTTCTCCGGGTACTCAGGTTACCTCCATCAATAAATCTGACCGCCACATTATTACTGAAATATTGTTGAAAGAGGCGCTAAACGTCATAACCTTAAAGAAAACCCCAATTGTGACAATGCTGTTTAGGCCCTTAGGTTTTCCTGCTCCCAAAAATTATATAGCTTTCCAATATTTTTACTATGATGTCTACCTGATGAAGGTTTTTCTTCCAGAACACGTTAATATCTAATATACATCTAAAAAATAATGAAGGGATAGTACACCATACAACGGAGAGAAGAAACCCTCTGTCTATTTTCCCACAATAAAAACTCAAGGTTAAATATCAAAAACACCTTTTTCCCGTTTTTAGCACTGATGATGCAATCTGATTCTTATCTTTGTCAATAAAAATATTCTCTATTAACTAATAATCGAGTGTTACATTTTTTTAATAGATGTAAATGCTTATTTGTGTACTTTTAGCCTGCTAATATTTGCGGAGAACATACTGACATCTTGAACGTTTATGGTTTCTGACGAGGTAAAATATATCTAATTCATATCTAATACATATTCAAATTATGTAATGGAGTTTTGCATTCAATTGCACAAAGCTTCCCAATATTTTTCGTTGAAATTGTTTATAGTTGGTCAGGGCCAGTTACTGTAATACTGAAACCTGGATTAGAAAATATCTACCTCAATTCTTTGCTGTACCATTCCTTAATCATTATCCAATTGAAGATCGTTTTTGTCAAAATCCTGCTTAATGTTACCCCGCAAGATTTTAGATTTTGACAATTTTGCAGATTAACAAATGTTAGAGAAACCCAAAGGCGCAATGGAGAATAAAGAATCTGGAGACAATGGCAACATTTGGGAAAAAAAACAACACAAAAACAAACAAAACATACACAAAAAAAACAAAAACAAAAACAAAAACAAAAAAGCAAAGCAAATCGCAACACAACATAACATAGAAAACTAAAATGTTGAGCAACACGGTGCTAGATAAGTGTAAACAGTTCCTGTTTCTTATCAAAATAAACCGCTATGTTGCTTATATAAGATTTGTTTGAATACATACATAAGCTTACAAAAAAAAATAAAATGAGGAAAATGGTGAGTTAATTTGTCTTTCCGTGTGGTCTTCAATATTATATCATAGTTGTCTATTTTCACTTTTTCAGACTCTGAGTGGCAAGGCTGAGCTAGATATAGTCTTCTCCCAATAACACACCGAAACCAAAGAATGAGTTCAACTGTTACCACATTCAGATTATCGGGCACAGGATTTTTCCTACCGAAGTAAGTTTTTATTTTTGTTCTTATTGTATTTTGATAATGAATTATTTGTTATACAAAAGGAATACAGTGAGGGAAATCGGGAGTTAATTTATCTTTCTGTGTGGTCTTCAATATTATACTATAGTTATCTAATTTCTCTATTTCAGACTCCAAATGGCAACGTTGCAGCATGTTCCTATGCTTCAAACGAAAGAAAACAAGTACGGAGCCAGCTGCAACTCTTCCATTTCTTATTATGATTTAATAATGGGGAGTTTGTTTTATAAAAATAAATATGAGGAAAATGATGTCATATCCGATCAAAATGACTGCTGTCAATATTAATACACAAGTCAGAAAATACGAGTTAAAGTACGACGTGTGCCACTAGTAGAGCAGAAACTGCTTAGCCTTCCGGAGCACATGAGTTCACCCCGATTTTTAGTGGGGTTCGTGTTACTCGATCTTTAGTTTTATGTGTATGTTTGTCTTTTTGTACTATTTCTTTTGGCCATTGTGTTGTCTGTTCTTCTTCAATTTTCGGATTCTGATTACTCCTTTGATATCTTCGAACTCTTCTTACATGAAATAATCGAGTTAAAAGAGAAGGATAATGATTTTCTGCATAACCTTAATATAGAGCATACCTTTTAGCGTAATCTTCTGCTATATTTAGTTTTGTAATAAAAGGAAAAGTCGTCTGATGATTTTGTTGAAACAGGTGGTTGCTTTGATTTTGCAAACAAAGGGAGGATTTAAGCGAATAGTCATCCATCAATTGTTGAAATGCAGCTATTTGCCAATCAATGTTCTACTTTCCAGATAATAGAACCATGAAGGCTAAAAATAGGTATGTTGTCCATATTTCAGGCATAGGTGACCTTAGCTGATTTTGGCATATTGATTTTATTGTTCTCAATACTTTAAATTATTTGGCTTTCCAATCTTTCGATTTTGAGCGTACCTGATGAAGTTTATTGCAGAAACGTGTCATGCACTCTAAATTAGATATTTAGATTTTCATGGCTATCACTGGGTCGACTATAAGTCTCCGAGGGTATCATCCGCCCAGTAGTCAGTGTTTAGGCACTGACATGGTTTATTAGAAATATGTATAACTGAAATTTAAATTATTTGGCTTTCCAGTCTTTTCATTTTGAGTGAAGGTTATTCCTGAAACACATCGTGCACACTAAGCTTGATATCTACGTTTATATTCATATAAATTATTAAATTAAACTGAAACCATACCATTAAAATTACATGAAACACAGCAGTCTCTTTTGCGCCGTAAAATCTGATTTAATCCACCATTTCTTTAGAAATGCCTGTACCAAGTCAGGGCCATTGCGGTTTCCCAGTTTCCCGGTTGTTGACTGATTTTGTCTGTTTATTGATTCATGAGTTTTGACTTTCCCTTTGGAAGATTGCTCTGTGTTCGGTAATTTTGTTATTACCCTTATTTATATGTATTATGATTAATGTATCACTGTTTAATGACAAGAGAGCAATTTTTCAACTTTATTCACGGAAACAACTTGCAAGCAGTAAACGGTGTGTGTTATAATGTGGCACTGTAATGGACCAATGTACTAAAGATGAGATTGCCACATGAAAGGAGGGTGCAATAGATATTTTGTCTCACGAATGATTAAATGGTTCATGGGATATTGATGTCTGTTTCAGTTCTTTTGCAGCTGCATCATGATTTCCAAAA
>MJUT01058110.1:197495-211640 GCA_002080005.1 Gigantidas platifrons
ACTGACCCATATTTTTATGAAAATTAAGAGTGTCCCAAATTTGTATTCCTATATTCAGAATTATGTCCCCTTCTTATAACCATTTTGATAAACAAAATTTTGGTTTTTGAGAGAAAAATGAAAATAGTAATACACCTCACGAGATAAATAAATGGTGCCGTCCTGTTCCTATTTTAAGAAAAAAAGCAGTTTCAGAATATTGTTGGGTTGTTCTTAGAAAGGAAGAATGAGAATCAACCGCAATATTCTATAGTATGCAATGCAATAACAGACTCTCGTATGGCCATTGAGGTTGATATACCTAATTTAAGGGCTTCAAACTAACATTTGTTGGGGGAAGACTTCTGCTGCTGCAATTGTGCTGTTTCAGGGGGTAAAGTCGGAGTTTCATAGTGTTCCCCTCCTCATATTAATTTAAAGTCAGACTTCGTTTCGATACAGATTGTCGTTGGGGTAATACCTACACTTCCTGTGTAGTGTGTTTCCTTGTTACTGGGAAACGACTTGGCCGATGACAGTTATAATGAATCCAATAGTCTACGAGAATGAATTAGAAAATACAGAGGTTTTTCCACCTTGTGCGGTAACGATAGCCATGGGAATGAATCTCGAAGAAGAGGAGACTTTATTGCAAGATGGTAACACAGAAACAAGTGATGTTGAAACAACACATATTGGTTGCACATGTGAATGATAACTTTTTATATGATAATGGTGATGCAAAGTATGTCTCGTTATTCTACAGATTCGGACCGAAATCCCTCACATTTGTTAACAAAATCAAAGATTAACAAGATGGGGAATAACATTGAAATAATACAATCTGATTATTAAACATATTAAAGACACAGATAATGTCATAGGTGATGCTTTGTCTAGAGTTGGATAAGATTGCTATGAATTTATACAGAGATTTATTGTAAAAATATCCTATCCAACCTGATTTCTTCGATATGTTGTCAATATGCTCACCGCAAATATTGCCAAGTTTAATTTCATGTTTCTTCCACTAAAAGTACACAAGTAAGCAAGACATTTACATTTATTAAAGAAATTTAATACTCAAGTGTGTATATTGTTATGTATGTGTAATACATTTGATGTATTATTCGTTAATGGAGGATATTATTTGTTGACAAAGATAAAGACAAGATTGCATCATCAGTGCTAACAATGGAAACACATGTTTATCAATTCTTTAAATATGGAACCGTCCTGGCCTTGATCGTATGGTGGTTATATTTACACCTACCTGTGCAATCAGTGCCTATCACAACTAAAGTTGTGGGTTCGAACCTTGTATGCAAGGGGACTATTCTGCACGCTCTACAGGAAAGTAAATCCTGGAAAATGTATAATTTTAGAATCAAAGTAGGAAATATGCAATTGGTTTATTTTCAAGAGGTTGTTTCCTACACGTTTCTGTTCTGGGCGATTCCAATATGAAGAACAATATGTGCTTTATTATGCAAACCAAATGTAATTTTATTTTCTAAATCATTGTAGAAATCTTAAATTCATTTAAATCTTCAGATTTGTTATGAGCAAATAGACTGACACATTTACACTGATACCAAAAAATGTGACTGAACGTATTAGCAGTACGAACGTAAAGTCGATCTAAAATAATTATCAAGTTGTTATAGTACATGTTGCACTTTTCCGATTTGTTGGATTTTTTTCATTAACACAACTACTTTTTTATACTGGCTACGTTGTTAAGTACAATATTCATATGTAAATGTAAAAAAGATGATGCTACTAGGTGTAAACATTAAAATAGATATTGTTACACTGGATGAACTTGTGAATATTATTATATTATGAAACCATACCAAATCATTTATCTATTTACAGTTAAAACTTAGGTCAATCTGCCTTGTGTCTAGGAAACCGACCTGAGCAAATATTGGCGGGGTCGTCGTGGTCGTGATCGTATTATGGTTGAATTTACAACTACCCGTGTAATCAGTGTCTATCACCACTAAGGTTGTGAGTTCGAATCCTGCTCCTGGGAAGGTGTGCTAGATACAATAGTATGATATACAGTTTGTCTGTGACTTGAGGCAGGTTCATGGTTTTCTCCGGGTACTCAGGTTACCTCCATCAATAAATTTGACCGCCACATTATTACTGAAATATTGTTGAAAGAGGCGCTAAACGTCATAACCTTAAAGAAAACCCCAATTGTGACAATGCTGTTTAGGCCCTTAGGTTTTCCTGCTCCCAAAAATTATATAGCTTTCCAATATGTTTACTATGATGTCTACCTGATGAAGGTTTTTCTTCCAGAACACGTTAATATCTAATATACATCTAAAAAAGAATGAAGGGATAGTACACCATACAACGGAGAGAAACCCTCTGTCTATTTTTCCAAAATAAAAACTCAAGGTTAAATATCAAAAACACCTTTTTTCTGTTTTTAGCACTGATGATGCAATCTGATTCTTATCTTTGTCAATAAACATATTCTCTATTAACTAATAATCGAGTGTTACATTTTTTTAATAGATGTAAATGCTTATTTGTGTACTTTTAGCCTGATAATATTTGCGGAGAACATACTGACATCTTGGACGTTTATGGTTTCTGACGAGGTAAAATATATCTAATTCATATCTAATACATATTCAAATTATGTAATGGAGTTTTGCATTCAATTGCACAAAGCTTCCCAATATTTTTCGTTGAAATTGTTTATAGTTGGTCAGGGCCAGTTACTGTAACACTGAAACCTGGATTAGAAAATATCTACCTCAATTCTTTGCTCTACCATTCCTTAATCATTATCCAATTGAAGATCGTTTTTGTCAAAATCCTGCTTAATGTTACCCCGCAAGATTTTAGATTTTGACAATTTACAGATTAACAAATGTTAGAGAAACCCAAAGGCGCAATGGAGAATAAAGAATATGGAGACAATGGCAACATTTGGGGAAAAAAACAACACAAAAACAAACAAAACATACACAAAAAAACAAAAACAAAAACAAAAACAAAAAAGCAAAGCAAATCGCAACACAACATAACATAGAAAACTAAAATGTTGAGCAACACGGTGCTAGATAAGTGTAAACAGTTCCTGTTTCTTATCAAAATAAACCGCTATGTTGCTTATATAAGATTTGTTTGAATACATACATAAGCTTACAAAAAAAAAATAAAGTGAGGGAAATGGGGAGTTAATTTGTCTTTCCGTGTGGTCTTCAATATTATATCATAGTTGTCAATTTTCACTTTTTCAGACTCTGAGTGGCAAGGCTGAGCTAGATATAGTCTTCTCCCAATAACACACCGAAACCAAAGAATGAGTTCAACTGTTACCACATTCAGATTATCGGGCACAGGATTTTTCCTTCCGAAGTAAGTTTTTATTTTTGTTCTTATTGTATTTTGATAATGGATTGTTTGTTTTACAAAAGGAATCCAGTGAAGGAAATCGGGAGTTAATTTATTTTTCTGTGTGGTCTTCAATATTATACTATAGTTATCTAATTTCTCTATTTCAGACTCCAGATGGCAACGTTGCAGCATGTTCCTATGCTTCAAACGAAAGAAAACAAGTACGGAGCCAGCTGCAACTCTTCCATTTCTTATTATGTTTTAATAATGGGAGTTTGCCTTATAAAAATAAATATGAGGAAAATGATGTCATATCCGATCAAACTGACTGCTGTCAATATTAATACACAAGTCAGAAAATACGAGTTAAAGTACGACGTGTGCCACTAGTAGAGCAGACACTGCTTAGCCTTCCGGAGCACATGAGTTCACCCCGATTTTTAGTGGGGTTCGTGTTACTCGATCTTTAGTTTTATGTGTATGTTTTATGTGTATGTTTGTCTTTTTGTACTATTTCTTTTGGCCATTGTGTTGTCTGTTCTTCTTCAATTTTCGGATTCTGATTACTCCTTTGATATCTTCGAACTCTTCTTACATGAAATGATCGAGTTAAAAGAGAAGGATAATGATTTTCTGCATAACCTTAATATAGAGCATACCTTTTAGCGTAATCTTCTGCTATATTTAGCTTTTGTAATAAAGGATAAAAGGAAAAGTCGTCTGATGATTTTGTTGAAACAGGTGGTTGCTTTGATTTTGCAAACAAAGGGAGGATTTAAGCGAATAGTCATCCATCAATTGTTGAAATGCAGTTATTTGCCAATCAATGTTCTACTTTCCAGATAATTGAACCATGAAGGCTAAAAATAGGTATGTTGTCCATATTTCAGGCATAGGTGACCTTAGTTGATTTTGGCATATTGATTTTATTGTTCTCAATACTTTAAATTATTTGGCTTTCCAATCTTTCGATTTTGAGCGTACCTGATGAAGTTTATTCCAGAAACGTGTCATGCACTCTAAATTAGATATCTACATTTTCATAGCTATCACTGGGTCGACTATTAGTCTCCGAGGGTATCATCCGCCCAGTAGTCAGTGTTTAGGCACTGACATGGTTTATTAGAAATAGGTATAACTGAAATTTAAATTATTTGGCTTTCTAATCTTTTCATTTTGAGTGAAGGTTATTCCTGAAACACATCGTGCACACTAAGCTTGATATCTACGTTTATATTCATATAAATTATTAAATTAAACTGAAACCATACCATTACAATTACATGAAACACAGCTGTCTCTTTTGCGCCGTAAAATCTGATTTAATCCACCATTTCTTTAGAAATGCCTGTACCAAGTCAGGGCCATTGCGGTTTCCCAGTTTCCCGGTTGTTGACTGATTTTGTCTGTTTATTGATTCATGAGTTTTGACTTTCCCGTTGGAAGATTGCTCTGTGTTCGGTAATTTGGTTATTACCCTTATTTATATATATTATGATTAATGTATCACTGTTTAATGACAAGAGAGCAATTTTTCAACTTTATTCACGGAAACAACTTGCAAGCAGTAAACGGTGTGTGTTAAAATGTGGCACTGTAATGGACCAATGTACTAAAGATGAGATTACCACATGAAAGGAGGGTGCAATAGATATTTTGTCTCGCGAATGATTAAATGGTTCATGGGATATTGATATCTGTTTCAGTTCTTTTGCAGCTGCATCATGATTTCCAAAATCAATGTGGAGACCCAAACAGTTATAGCCCATTGACCGGTAACCCTGCATCCATGACTAGGTGTCTGGATACCATTACTCTTCGATGGGTATCGGTGGGCAATCATACGTCAGTTGTGTCAAGGTAGGAAGTAAGCGTCCTTAGCCACTTGTTCACCCTTTTCTTCCCACCCTGACAAAGTCCTTAGCCACTTGATCAACCCCTTCCCCCCACTCTGACAAAATGAAATCTAAAGATCAGTTCGTTTAAGGGCATATATACAACAATTTTCTTTAAGCGCTAATACAGCTACTATGCGATGGTGGGTAAGTCAGAAAATAACATGAGAGGACGGAAAAACAGAACAATGCGTACATTAATGCAATACATTACATTCGGACAGTCACCTAATTTTACAAAAAATCAAATGACCTGCATACACCTGAAGAAAGGTTTGATGATACCAAGGCGGCAATCAGAATCCGTATATTGAAGAAGAACAGACAACACAATGGTCAAAAGTTAGAAGATACCAACGGGGCAATCAGAATCCGTATATTGAAGAAGAACAGACAACACAATGGCCAAAAGTAGGAAAGATACCAAAGGGGCAATTTGTCACAACCTCAAGTTGCACATCAATTTAGGATAACAAAGTTAGTAAAACACCATACTTTAGATATTTAATCTACGCTACAACGTAATTAAATGGTATAGAAAAGTGACATATCTCTCTCTCTCTTAATATTTTAAAACGTCTGCTCTCACGGATTCATCATTCCCAAAGTATCAAATTTCAAAGTTAAGTTATCATGAAGTTTATCGCTTATCCACTAGTTAATACAAATCAAAACTGACGGATCACTTCTAGAGATAAATCATATTCCCCACTGAGAGATAAATACTGTTATAGTGACGGTCGGAACTTTTGAGCCGTAATGAAAGCGGGAGGTTTGGCGCCTTAAGATCCGATTCAACCTATCATTTCTTTAGAAATGACTGTACCAATTCAGGGTCATTACGGTTTTCACAGTTTTCACAGTTTTCCGGTTGTTGACTGATTTTGTCTGTTTGCATGATTATGAGTTTTGACTTTCCCTTTGGAAGATTGTTCGGAGTTCGGTAATTTTGTTATTACCCTTACTTACACTAGTTCTAAAGATTGTAGAATACTTAATGATGGCATCTAAAGATTATTGACTAATGCAATAATAAATATATACATACAAATAATTTGATAAGTTTTCACTTTGTTACACTTCTCCATCCTTCCTTTGAGTAAACACAGGTTTTCTCACAACTTAACTAAAAGAACTAAATAAAAATAAAACAAAGTCGAAAACTAACCTCAATAAAATCCCCTGGAAAGCCCATCTGCATTGTTGTTAAGTTTCCCTGGTTTATGTTCAATTTTAAAACAATATTGTTGTAAGGTCAAATTCCACCTTAAAAGTTTCTGATTCTTACATTTTCCCCTTTCCAACCAGGTCAGAGGCTCATGGTTAGTTTGTATAGTAAATTCTCTACCAAGCAGATAATAAAGCAGTTGTTGTACTGCCCATATGATACCTAAACATTCTTTTTCTACTGTTGGGTAATGTGTCTCTCTGTCCAACAACTTTCGACTGAGATACATAATGTGATGGTCAATGCCTTTGTCTTCAACCTGGCTCAGCACAGCCCCTAATCCTCGATCACTTGCGTTCACTTGTAGATAAAAATATTTGTCAAAATCAGGTGATTTTAACACGGGCTCAGCGAATAATGTGGACTTTAAATCATTAAATGCCTGTTCACAAGCTTAGCTCCATTCTACAATGGTTGCTTTACCTTTTTTGTTAAATCAGTTAAAGGTAGTGCTAATTCTGAACAATTCTTGATATGCTTACGGTAATATCCAGACACACCTAAAATGATCTTACATCCTTCTTTGTATATTCTTTTACAGCTCTTACTTTATCTGGTTGTACCTTAATTTGACCTTTGCCTACTATGTGTCCGACCACTGGAACTTCTCTACCTCCTAAATGACATTTACTAGGCTTAATAGTAAAATTAGCCCCTCTTATTATCGTGAACACATCACGTAAATGTTGAATGTGTGCTTTCCAATTATGACTAAATATAGAAGTGTCGTCAAAATAGGCATGAGCATATTCATCAGCACCTGATAAAACGCGATCCATCAACCTCATAAAAGTGGCTGGTGCAGAGGCAAATCCATATGGAATAACTAGGAATTCATATAAACCAAAAGGTGTGATAAATGCAGTTTTATCTCTTGATTGCCTAGACAGGGGTATTTGATAATAACCCTTAGAAAAATATAGATTGGATATGTAATGTGCTTTACTGACTTTCTCTAATAAATCATCAATTCTTGGCATTGGGTAAGCGTCAAATTTGAAAATTTTGTTCAGTTTTCTAAAGTCAATGCACATTCTGGTACTTTGATCCTTCTTTGGAACTAATACTATCGGTGAAGCAAAATAAGTTTCAGATTCCACAATACTACCTAATTCTAACAACTGGTCTATTTCCTTCCGTACCAATTCTTTTTTTGCTTCAGGCAGTCGATACGGCTTTTGCCTGATATTTTCCTGTCCTGCTAATTGTATATTGTGTTCTACTTTATCAGTTCTTCATGGTAGGTCAGTAAATATATCTTGCAACTCTATAAGCAGATCAACAACCTCTTGTTTTTTTTTTGTCTACCTGTTAACAATTCATCTATGTGGACATCTTTCCACGTCTATGTCTGAGACTTTTGGGTTGGAAAGCAAGGTATATCATCAGAACGTTCAAACTCTGTTGTCTGTTCTTCCACACTGAACAGTGTGGTATATCTTTCCTCCTATTTCCGCAACATAGTTACGTGATAACTTTGAACTCCTTTGTTTCTCCCTACTCTGATTTCATAATCAACATCATTAACTTACCGTATTATTTATGTTAGAGTCACTAGGTAAAAGTATAAGAACTTTATCACCTACTGAATATGACCTCATCCTTGACTTCTTATCATAGTAATATATTTGACGAATCTGTTGTATCATCATGCTCTGTTTAGCTGCTTCAGTCATAGCTGACATCTTATTTCTCATGTCAAAAACATAATTGACTAAATTTTCATCCTCTCTGTATTACTCAGTCCATGTATCATAAACTAAACCTAAAGGTCCGTTGACTTTCCTACCATAAAGTAGTTCAAATGGAGAAAATCCAGTTGACGCTTGTGGCACCTCACGATAAGCAAATAATAGATATGGGAGATATGTGTCCCAAATATTTGGTTGTTTGGATACATACTTCTTTAATATGGTTTTTAAAACACCATTAAAACGTTCTACTAACCCATTACACATTGGAAATACGGAGTGGTTCTCAACTTTTCACTGACAAGCAATGACATATATCCATCATCAATTGCGATGTGAAATTTGAACACTGGTCAGTCCAAATTGCACGACTAAATATCTTTATCAATTCGTCTGCAATAGTTTCAGTATCTATTGTAGATAAAGCAATTGCTTCTGGATACCTTGTGGCATAATCAACCAATGTCAGAATGTACCTATTACCTTTCTTGCTATTCGGCAATGGACCAATACTATCAATTGCGACCTTTTTTAATGGTTCTGATACTACTGGATGTTAAAATGATTATTTTGATGCAGAAACATTAACTAGTTTAATTGAGCTATAAAATTACATTTCAAGATCCAAGGAAATTAACATCTGTGGTCTTCTTATACAGTGACAGTTTTATGACACATATTTATTAGAATTTTATATGCTTGGACATAGAGAATGTATCCGGAAAACAAGAGATACTACCTCGATATGAAAGACTCTGTTTATATTGTGATCAAGGTGTTATTGAAAACGAAATACATTTCCTNACTGGACCCTCTCCTCACTACACAGTGTTCGTTCATTCATTTGTTCACTTATACATGTATTTCCAATGATTGTAATGTTATTGTTTTCTGTGTTTATTTATTACTGTTATGGTCTTAATGGGCCCTTTAATTTGGAAATAAACTTAGAGAATTGTTGAAAGACAGAGATTGGCAAATGCGTTATATTTCTTATATATCTGGTTTACTTTTAATTTTCTGTTAGTTTAATTTTGAGTGTCCAAGAGTATAGATTAAGATAATTTTCTGGTAAAGTGGTGGCTCAGTATCAGTAGATTTTGGTTTTAGAATACAAGTTGCACCCAGCTTCAGTTTTTAATTGACGCCCACATTTTGGATAAAAGAACCCGTCTTAACACTGGAACAGACATAATTGTTACCTTACTATTCTGTGATCTTTTAACTGACTTCTGACAGACAACGCAATTTCGACAATACTTTGCCACATCATTAAAAACCCCAGGCCAATAAAAATTCTGCAAAACACGGGCTAATGGATTGTCATGAGCAATTTCCAATATTGCATCACGACCTGCAACAGGCACAACTAAGTGCTTATGCACTAATTTACTAGGTCTCCCTTTTGGGCACCACTTTCTATACAACAATCCATTACTCAAAAAGAACTCTACATTCTCTTTTCGTTCAGTGTTTTTATTTTCACCTAATTTAAATATTTTCCCTAATGTTTCATTGTTTCGCTGTAATTCACGTATTTCATCTGGACCTAAATCAGTAATAATTTTATCACTGTTAACATCTATATCAACCTGAGTATCAGCTGTTTTATGCTCCTGGACATCACGATCACTATCATCGTCAATTAGCTGCTTATTATCTGAAAATAATGAGTGTAAATCACCTTCTTCCAATTGTGTATCTACTAACCTAATATCAGTTGGTTTTATCTTAAATTTTTCAACATTTTTTTCCAGCTCTTTGTACTTGTTTAGTTTCCTTTCTCAATTGTGCTCTTGTTGTAACAAATGTCTTACTATTTAAATAATGCCCTAATAAAAAAATTGCCGGTAACACCAACTTCATAGTAACCTGACATCTTACCTACATCCATTTGTACCTTCCATCTGCCAAGTAGATAGTGACCCATCGCTTTGGTATAATTGACCTCTTGGGAACCAGACATGAGTGAACCAATGTTTTAGTACACCCTGTATCTCTTAAACATTGCTACTTCCTGACCATTTATTATACCTTTCTCTCTGTACATTTCAAGTTATGGCTCTAACTCGACATGTCCTTTTTTCTTGGATAAAAATCCTTTCTTTGGCCTAGCAAATTGAAACTTACAATCTGCCGCAATATGCCCCTTTTTATTGCATTTGTAACAACTCTTGTTAATTTCCTTCTTGAAGTGAGGTTTTTCATACGACTGATCCTGAACATGTTTACTGCCAAACTGCATTATTTTACCCTCCCCGGAGTGATACAAATGTGACGCCAAATACTGGTCACCAAGTTCAATCATTTCTTTTACTGATTTCGGTTTACGCTCTTTCAACCAAGTTCGTATGTCTGCCGGAGAGTTCTCTAACAACTGTTCGCAACCTTTGTGTGAGTTTTTACTAACATTCTTCACGAGAACTCCTTCACAACCAGGATATTAATGTTCCTTTACCTTTACCAGTTTGACGTCAGAACGGATACACTTTTATCTTTCAGTTAAAGATATGTAGGTGTGCATCAGAGGGTAATTGTCTGATAAGATTTTATATAACAGACAGACCATTCTTCAGGTAGATTTTATATAAAAGACAGTCTATTCTTCAGGTAGATTTGTTTTCTTACTCCCTACAGAAGGATGATACGTGTAGTGATAACTTTTGTCCTTGTGACCGTAACTATGGCGGCCAGTTTACCTAGCAAAGAAGGATTATGTAAGTACAAGTTTATTCATTTGTGATTGAGATTATTTTGAGAAGAATTTTCAAAATGCTATATGAATGTATAAGCTAAATATATTCCAGAAGACCTACTACCGGTATTAAGGTTGGTCGCATAATGACCTATAATCGGTATTAAGGTTGGTCCCATGATTACCTACTTCCCGAATAATTTCAATATTTGAACTTACAAAGTAACGTTGGCGTCGAGGGACCCATGGCCAACGTCATTTTAATTGCATTCTTTATTTATTTAGCAAGAATTGCCGTCAGCCAATAGCTACGAGCGGTTTTCCTCAAAATAAATACATGAATACATAGTTTCAATCAATATAATGGTTATTACAAATATTGAAATGACAACAGCGTTTTATTAAATTTAGATTTATTAGGCCAATTAATTTAATAATAATGTAATATAGTGAGTGAGTGAGTGAGTGAGTGAGTGCTAACACCAATGCAGCAATTTTTCAGCTATATCATGACGAGAATAAGTTAATTTTCAATGAGATGACGATGAGGTCCGCTTTGTTCTAGACCAACACGCTGAGTTGGATATTTATAGTGCTAGATCACTGACACAACTGTCCGCGGGTAGACATGTCGCTCCACTCGGACACATTATTCTGATTCCGAGCCAACCAGTGTTTGCTCTTTCTTCTTAATGTTACATGCTTAGTGGAGAAGCAACACATACAAATTTTATAGTCTTTCGTTTGACCCGATCGGGGCTAGAAGTCACGATTAACCGCACTCGAGGAGAGCACGCAAACCATTACGCCACTAAGGCGGTAATGGTGTAATATAAAGAAAATGCTATGAATGGAAGAAAATTAAACTCAAATTTGAATATTTTATTCAGAAGTATCTATTGACTTGCGAGAGAGATATGCTCAATTAGCATTATTATTTCAGATTTCACAAACAAATCATGAGAAGACATGTAAATATTTCTATGTTCTGTATAATTGTATTTTTTCTGTATTTTCACCATGCATTTTTAGGTTTGTAGGAACGAACAAAAATGTAATGGTATTATTATGTGGGAATCCTTAGTTAAAGGTATACATAAGTAACAATATCTGGAAAGAAATTAAGCTGCAGCAAATGTGATATCCATATATCTTTATTGTGTTTTAACTGTTTCGCATATAAAAGAAACATGTTTTGTTTTTTATTTTGTTTCGGTTTTTGAGGTTTTTTTTATACGTTCCCAAAAAGTTAGTTAATTTTGATGTCTGAACAGAGAGAGATTGGTTTCTAAAACTTTTCAAATTAAAAACGCTTCAGTTGATCCGTATCGTAAACGGTTACCATATGAACCCAGAATTGAATATGAAATTTAAAGTAAATAATGTTATTTCATTTTTTTTTTAAATATCTCCTTGTAATGTTTCAGAAGGAAGAGTCAGTTCTCATTTAGTTTAACATTATTTTGATTAACGATCTCATGATTAATAGTATATCTTGATTTCTAATTGCTATTTTTCTCCAGATCTCCCACACCGTGACATATCAAAAAAGGAGAAGCAAGTGACAGATGTGATCGTATGTTAATTTGATTTAAACTACCTGTACAATCAGTGCCTATCACCAGTAATGTTGTGAGATCAAATGACCGTGCAGTATTTATGTGATCTTATTGACCCACATACTGGTATTTTTTATATTTTTCAACAGACTAGAAATACACTGAATACCAATAATTTTTTGAGGTATTATAACCTGGTGTCAAATCAAAAACGAATAATTGTATGTACAAATAGATAAAGAAAATTACACTGCTTGTAATACGCCATACAATTAGGGAAAAACACGCTTTACGCGTAGTATCATTTTCAGCAAAATATATTATCCAAATAAAAAATATATTTGCGTTTTTGTAACTTTATCGACAACCAGCATCTTTTGAGTAAGGCTAATATAACACGATTTGACTTTCGATTGAAAAATCTCAGTAACCGCTGAAAATATCCAGCTGAATAGAAATTATGTACTAGATTATTATCCCCTCTACTACCAACCGCATTCTATGAGCTATTAAGCACACATCAATTGTTATTAAATGACTTTGAAATTTAGGGCGAAACGTTTTTTTTTGCCCAAATAAAAATGTCACCCAGAGCCATATAAAATATACCAAAAACTTCGCCCAAAGTCCCCATTTGTAGATATATATCCTCTCGTCCGTTAAAATCGGTCAACACCTGTAATCGGTCACCATTTTGGAATCCACTGGCATGTGAGTTCAAATGTTGATGACGTGATGTATCCTGCAAACTGCGTCCAGAAAGAGATAAACGATTTACTTTCACTTTGATCAAGACAAAAATGAGATTTAAACAACTAAGAAACAATATCTATAGGTGTTGGTGCCATTTTACTACTACCATTTTGACTTAATAATCAAAGTCAAATATTTCCAGAAAGAAAACAGTCCGTAGTGGATATTTGCATATCCTGGGCTTTTTTTTACATTCCACTGCGCATCTTGACCTATATTTACAACTCTATAAAGCAACGACAATTGCATTGTGTTCGTTTTGAAATTCGGTAATTCCTTAGACAATTTTCAGATTTTTAGCGGGAAATTGTGTGGAATAAATATGATTTAGTATGAAATTCTGTACATGGAAATGGATAAAATTGTACATGAAAACAGAGAAATTACCTGCTGAAAACAAGTGACGGCAAACACAATTTAATTATAAAATGGGGAAATATGGAAAAAGCAAATTAAAACAATATTGTAAAATACAATCCCCTTGGACTATTGGTGTTCCACAAGACTATTTCATGGTTGACAGATTTTAGGTAGCGTGATTGGTGCACCATTAACAAACCTATGCAAACAAAAAAGTCAGTGAGCCGACATTTCTTCATCGAATTAAACGATGTTTTGGCATTTTATTTGGCTTAAGTGTCCAAGTAAGCATGGCATTTATATTTGATATAAATACCAATTTGAATGAGAATAATAAGGAAATGTCTTAACTGACCGATTTACGGTCACAGGTGGATATGCTTTCATATTGTTTATAAATTAGTGTACATATATACTTGAATAATAGCGAGCATCGCAAGATGTGAGCTAAACAGCAACATGTGTGTAAGGAGAGGAATCAATATGTATACGATCAATACCAACTGGAAATGGATTCTAAGTTTCGGCATAGAATGGACAATCGAAGTGGAGTACAGGAAATAGCCTTTTAATTTGAATAAAAAATAACTATCCAGTTTAAAAATAACACCAAAACAAT
>MJUT01058118.1:6941-41846 GCA_002080005.1 Gigantidas platifrons
TGTTCGTTGTTTCTGTCTCCGTTTTCTTTGCTTCGTCTTTGTCACTTGACTTTCGAATTTTGGATATCGCTTTAACCGTGGTTACCCTTTATTTCACTGGTACTTGACATCGCTGGCAAAACTTATTTGAATTGTCCAAAAATGTTTTGTCTATTCCCTGAAGCAAAAGTTGTTTTTGCTGTACACTTCTACAGTTTTTGTAACCTCGACTCGTGGCAGGCTAAAACAAATTATTTATGAAAACAGTTATTAAAACTCCTTTTTGTTCTATACTACTACTTGTACGAATATAAAATTTGTTTTCTTTTCATTTCCAAATTCGTGACCTATAATAAATTTTCTAGACATATATATATATATCCTGAATAAGACGAATAATTACTTGCTGAAGGCTGTTTTCAATTTTTATTTATTTATTTTTTTAAATAAAATTTCTATCCACAAAAAATCAGTTTACTATATCAAAGGACTAACCGCTTATATATCGGTCCCACTTTTTAACGGAGTGGGCTATCAGTAAATATCAGAAGACTGTAGTGGCAAAGTTTCATTGGTACACTATATTCGGGTCAGAGAAATATATAGATCTATCTGCAAATTTGACCATAGTCACTCATGCGTAAGTCATGGGTAGGCCAACCCATTCCAAATATTGCTGAACTGTGTTGTATTATCGAAGAAAATGTAAATGAGCTTGACAAGGCTTTTGTATATTTTTTTTTTCTGTAATAACACCCATAAAACGGCTGTTGAATTCCTTCACAATATAAATTAATTATTTTTGTCACAGCCTAATTTGATTTTTCCAGTAATTATTTTCATCATTTTTTTTTACATACACTTGGGGTACTGTTTGTGAAATTCTTCATAAGTTTTTATTACATAAATGATAAGAACTTATGTGTGTATTGGGAGTTAACTACTAATAGTTATGTAATATTTTCACGGAAATGTGGGACAATTTCTAATGGGTTTTAGTAGGGTATTAGGAGCTCCTCAGACTGGTAGTATTTCAGTGCATGTTTTATTATCGTTTTCTACCAATCCTATCTGGTTGGATGTGATTCTTCTGATGTCTTGCAACTGTTAAGTTAGTACAGTCAATGGACATAAGTATTCCTGATTTCCGATTTCCACCATTATTTAAAAGAATAAATCGGAAATATTTCAGTCTCCTGTCTATGCTATTTCATCTTTCTTCAAAAAAATAGTTTGAAGCCATTTCTCAACTATCGTTCATTAAATTTTTTATTTATAAAGAAAATATTTGGAGTTTTGTTGTATATTTGTAATTCCCCTTCCAATTTTTGGTTTCTGAAACGCAATGGTACCGTTTAATTGCATAAAAATATGACATAAAAGATTTGGTTGAATATATAGGGAAAATGTGATGTAATAATTTTTATCTGTGATTAAAATAATTCTGAATACTCAGAAACTATTCGACAACAAACAAATACCAAATTATAAAAAAAAAATCAAATACTTTTCCTTCAGACAGTGAAAATTTCATCAAAATTAATTGAAAAATGACCTTAAAATATATTTTTTTTTTTTAAAGATGAAATAACATAGAAAGTAATAGAGAAATTGTTTACTAAAGCTTTCTAATTTTACTTATAGGACGAACCCCAGATTTTCATTTTTTGTCGACAATAATGATTTTGCATATAATTGATGAGAGCTGTTAATTCAAGTGGTTATTATTTATTTTCTCAGTTGGAAATTTTATTGCATATGAATTTAACTGATTGCTGTGTGACCACATGTAAAATAGCAATACCAGAATAAAAATAAGTTCAGAAATTTAATGAAAGATGAATATTTTGCAATCTGTAATATTTTAAAACTGAATTAGTTATTAAATCAAAAACCGTGTAATTTTATGACCGACATTATTCAAAAGAATAAGTCGGAAATATTTCAGTCTCCTGTTTCTCAGTTCCAGAGACAGTTCAATGTAGGAACCATGGGCCGTGTAAACAAAGGTGTCTTAGTGCTAAGACGTATCTTAGGATGGTCTTATGACATATCTTTGTCCTAAGTCGGGTTAATGAAAGTGTCCTAATTTGCGATATGTCCTTAAATTTATGGTAAAGTTAGGACACCAAAATAGGTTCCTAAGAGTGTTTTTGGATAAATTCGGGCTTATTTCTGCTCATTTTGGTACAGAAGTACAGAATGTACACGGAACAGCTATGTACAAAATAAATAATGGACAGACAAAGTTTTACTTTCAATTTATAAAAAGAATCTGCACGTTTTTATCCTTTAACCCTTTTGAATAACTGATGATATCTTGTAGGGATTCTGCAGGATTTTCAAAAATGTATAGTATCCCTAAGTCATATATGAATTAGAATGCACATGGTTAAAATTTATACAAAATATTTTGAATGAATGTGGCATGCCATATATCTGGAACACACAGACGTTTTTTTAATTCTAATTGGATTGTAAATGCGGTTAAGCTCAGTTTAAAAGATCAATTCAAACAGTCATGGCACACTTCAATCCAAAATTCACCAAAAAATCTTATTTATAGATGTTTCAAGGAAACATTTGAATTCGAAAAATATTTAGAAATTCTGGATAACAAATATTTATTAGACTTTTTCAAGTTTCGAACCAGCAACCATAAACTTCCTATTGAGTGTGGCAGATGGCAAAACATAGAAAGAAACAGAAGATTGTGTAAATTATGCCAAAAAGAGGAAATTGGTGATGAATTTCATTATATTATGGAATGTCCATTTTTTTAAATGTAAAAGACAACTTTTAATAAAACAGAAAAATTTTCAGAACCCGAATATGATCAAGTTTAAAAATTTAATGACTTCCAAAAATAGAAAAGAGCTTACCAACATGTGTAAACTAATTAAAGAGATAAATAAAGGTGTGTGTGCTCCAGGCTAGAATTTCATATTTATTATGTAAATATTGTAAATACTATTTCACGACTTTGTACATCTCTATACCTTATTGTAACTTGCAATGGTTTATGAGAATAAAGATATATATAAGGTGTCGTCCATTGCTGGAGTTTGTGACTACCGGTCATTCTGCGGCCGGATTTTGAATCAATACATAAACGTATATCTGAATGAAAACCCAAGCAGATACCATCAGAAAATTATTGGTTATTCTCACTAAGGTTGTTTTGAAGCAGCATATCATTAAACGATAAACAAAAAGTCAGATTACACATACTTACATATGGGGGAGAAAATTTTGATTTTATTTTTTCCGTCTTTCCACCCGTTCGTCTCAAAAGCTTTTACATGCCAATGCAACTCCTTCTACATTTTAAATGGGATTTCAATAGATTGCTTCCTCCTTGCTTATTGTCATGACGATTATTCGAATATCGTTTCATTCATTTGATTAGGTGATTTTTGAAGGAGTTGTTGCCCTTTTACATTGTAATGTAGCAATACCAGTACAAAGAACTGCAAATAATCGTCTTGGAAGACATATTTATATGTAGAGACTTAATATTGAAAGAAAACACTCATGCACTGTAATTGTCCTAGGACAAATATCAGCCAAATACTGTTGTTTGCGCTGATTGGAACTTGGTGCAACAGTAGATGTATCAACAAAAAAGGTAATTTCAATGAAATAAATACTACTGTAGATATAAATTCAAAAAATAATCACAATTACATTAACATTTAACAAATAATAACAATGTGTTACAGACGATCTAAAAAATCTAAGAATATATTTTCTTTTTGTTGTTGTTGTTGTTGTTGTTGTTGTTTTTCATTTATGCAATAACAAATGTAATATCCTTTTATATAAAATAATTTCTGCCTCTGATTTAGATGTACCTGGATATTTAGATATATCTGGGTATTGATTGATTGATTGATTGATTGATTGATTGATTGATTGATTGATTGATTGATTGATTGATTGATTGATTGATTGATTGATTGACTGTTGTTATAAATATTTAATCTCTAGTGAAAACGTTGTAAAACAAAAACACAATTAAAAAAAATACATTTCTACGGTATGAAATCGATACACAGATCTTAACACGTTATAATATACATATTATTGATTTTATATATATTCTGTGAAGCATCCCTTGTTACAGGTAAGGAAGGTTCTTGTTTTCTAAAATGATTTATTTTGCCATACAAATACTTATGATTTAATAGAAGTTGAAACATATACAAAAGGTATAACAATTTTATGTATCGTAAATTCGGTTATAATGTTAACTAACTCGTAATTACTCATAATTTAAATTCCACGACAGTAAGCGTAGTAATTTATACATGATAAACGATAGCACGACGGGTACCACTAGAGGAGCAGGAACAAATGAGTTCACCCAGGGTTTAAGTAGTTTGACTCAATCTTTGTTATTCTGTCTAGTATTTTGTGGACCATTGTTTGTCTTTCCGTCCTTTTTCTTTTTGTTATTGTATTTTCTGTCCTTCACATTACGGCTTCTGATTATTCCTTTGGTATCTTAGATTTACGGCTTCTGATTATCCCTTTGGTATCTTAGATTTACGGCTTCTGATTATCCCTTTGGTATCTTAGATTTACGGCTTCTAATTATCCCTTTGGTATCTTTCTCTTCGTGCTAACTCATGGACACAAATTGTCCGAAGCGCCGTTACGATAGCCTCTGTATAATTAGAGGTATCAACTATAGACACTTTAACGACGATATCGGCTATTTACAACTTCGATTTGGTATGATTTTCTAGTCAATGCTACGTAGGAGAGCAAATATTTCTGTGTTTTACGTGGTCACGATTAATCGAATTTTAAACAATATTCTTTGGACACTACACTGCATGCGGTTATCAGGTGTAAAATTTAAACGCATTTGATCTACAAGCCAAAGATATATTGCTAAGACTTGTGTTACTATTTCCGCTAATCTTATATTGTGATCTAATGACCTTTATTGTAAAGCTGGATTATCTATTGTAGCGAAAATGATGATAGTATTATAATCACTGAATTTTTTCTCCATTTAATTTGCTTTAATTGAATGAATTGAAATATATGCAGGAACCATTATCCACTGTTGACATACCTGAACTGCTTGACCTTTCTGGAGCACAATAGGTCACCCTGGGTTTTTACAGGGTGTGGTTCGTGTTGCTTAATCTGTAGTTTTTCTGTGTAGTATTTTGTCAATCATTGCTTTTCTTTTTTCTTTGACCACTACATTGCTTGTTCTTCTTCGAATGACAGCTTCTGATAATTACTTCGGTATATGTAAGGTTTTTGTGCCATATGGTAAGCTCCTATTTACTAGTTGTTGTGGAATACTTGAATAATTCGAAGGGGCCGTCGTGGTCGTGATCGTATGGTAGTTGGATTTACAACTACATGTGCTATCAGTGTGAATTCGAATCCAGCTCATGGCGAGGTGCACTTGATGCAACATTTGAATGTGATAAATTTGTCAGAAAATTGCGACAGGTCGGTGGGTTTTTTTTTTCGGTTTCTTCCACCAATAAAACTGACCGCTAAAAACTTGAATATTTTTTATAGTGGCGTTAATCATCATAACTCATAACCGCATAATTTGAAATACAATTATTGGTACCTTTTACTTCGACATAGCTAGGTAGATGTCGAATTCCGGCAGACTCATAATTGTATATCTACGCATGTTTCATTGTAGGAGATAATGATGTTACATAGTTTGAGTTTAATCCTCATCGCAGTACAGATTTCACGGTCAAATTGTAGACCACTGAAAGACATACTAGATAAACCTATTAAATCGTCATATGATTATATTATTGGTAAGTTTATTTGCAGTGTAAACTATCATTGATTGATCGATTGTCTATCAGTGGGAGAGGGTGTAACTTGCGTTGAGAGTTAATTTGTTTCCCATCTAAACAAAAGTGGTTGTCATCAAAGTTAATGTGTTTTCCATCTAATAAGCTAAAGTTGTTTCCATCAAAGTTGGTATGAACTTAGCGATATTATTTTCATGGTAGATAGTACTTGATACACCCTATTAGATTCAAGTATCTTGACTGAACATGTATCATTTTAATCTGATTTTGTGGTAGACCAATAGCAATAAACTTGTGTTCAATGACACACTTTGAGTTCGGATTGCATTATTGCAACGCAAAACGATTGTATGATATTATATCCAAACCAAAGAAACCTTCTCGGTGGTAATATGGTTGATGTTCTCGCCTCGAGTGTGGTAGATCGTGTGTTCGATTACCGGTCGGATCAAGCTCAGCCAAAAACCATAAAACTGGCATTTGTTCATTATCCGGTAAACACATACCATTAAAGAGTAAGAGTAAATACACACCTTGGGTGGTAGTCATGGTAATGTGTCCGCTTAAGACATTTTGTAATTGTGTGCTGTTGTCTTAAGTGAGCTAATTCTATTAAAATTCAAAACAAAAAAACAAATGTCATTACCAAGATATGGCTGAAAAGTTGTTCACCTGGCTTTGATAACAATCACACACTATATCTCTTAACAACAAAGGTGGCAATGCATTCTTCCTCCAACGTAATAACTATGATGCATTTACTTGTAGTCGGAGCAGGGGTCCGCTGGAAGTGTACTAGCCAATCGTTTGACAGAAGACTGTTCATCGGTACTTCTTGTTGAAGCAGGGGGTTCAGAACAAGACAATGCTTTAATCAGTATACCAATTATGTGGGAGCTTCTATTACGAACTGGAGTTGACTGGCAATATGTCAGTGTTCCACAGACGACGTCGACGCTTGCTGGAATAGAAGAGGTTAGTTTATATAATATTGCACAATGGAGGACAGAGCGCCATCTTTACCGCAAGCGGCATGCGATCTACACATCGATCCAATCTCGCGCATATCATGAACAAAACGAGATGGTATACATGTGCTCATCGCCTTTAAAATAAAGTCAAACGATTCCAAAGAAAATGCTTTTATGCCGAGATTTAAATATGAATAACATTTTTTTTAATCAAATTAAATGATATGATTTCGTGCCACGAAATTTGCAAAATCAGATTTATTTCATTGGCATCTATTTTTTTTCTTTTGTATATTAGTGATGTCACGAGTAAGCAAACATTGTTATTCCCTTTTTGCCTGGATAAAAACTCATTCAATGTGGTGTTAGAAACAGATGTCAACAGATAGGTTTAAAATGTTCATTTATAACACACTATATGTCAACAGATTGTATTTAAAATGTTTTTCCATGGCACACTGTAGTACAAGAGATTGTGTCCCGCAATGTTTACCTATTTAACAAATGGTGTTGCATGTTGTATATGCCAGATACACATATATACTTGAATTTAATAGAACTGTGATATCTACTTCAGGCGATTCAGTCCTCGAAATGAACATATGCATTTACTGGTCCGAATCGAATTCTTGAATTTATTTTTATATAGTTCTAAATAAAAACTGAAAAATGTACTGGTCTGAACAAAGATTTACTCAGTGGTCTTAGGCCGGAGGACTGGTACTCATCATGAGAAACAAAGTTTACTGGTCTTAGGCCGTAGGACTGGTACTCATCATGAGGAACAAAGTTTACTGGTCTTGGGCCAGAGGATCAGTGATCATCGTGAGGAACAAAGTTTACTGGTCTTAGGCCGGAGGACTGGTACTCATCATGAGGAACAAAGTTTACTGGTCTTAGGCCGTAGGACTGGTACTCATCATGAGGAACAAAGTTTACTGGTCTTGGGCCGGAGGATCAGTGATCATCGTGAGGAACAAAGTTTTACTGGTCTTGGGCCGGAGGATCAGTGATCATCGTGAGGAACAAAGTTTACTGGTCTTAGGCCGGAGGACTGGTACTCATCATGAGGAACAAAGTTTACTGGTCTTAGACCAGAGGACCGATGCTCATCGTGAGGAACAAAGTTGTACTGGTCTTAGGCCAGAGGACTGGTGCTCATCGTAAGGAACAATGTTTTACTGGTCTTAGGCCAGAGGACCGATGCTCATCGTGAGGAACAAAGTTTTACTGGTTTTAGGCCAGAGGACTGGTGCTCATCGTGAGGAACAAAGTTTTACTGGTCTTAGGCCGGAGGACCGATGCTCATCGTGAGGAACAAAGGTTTACTGATCTTAGACCCGAGGACTGGTGCTCATCGTGAGGAACAAAGTGTTACTGGTCTTAGACCATAGGACCGATGCTCATCATGAGGAACAAAGTTTTACTGGTCTTAGGCCAGAGGACTGGTGCTCATCGTGAGGAACAAAGGTTTACTGATCTTAGGCCAGAGGACCGATGCTCATCGTGAGGAACAAAGTTTTACTGATCTTAGGCCGGAGGACCGATGCTCATCTTGAGGAACAAAGTTTTACTGGTCTTAAGCCAGAGGACCCATGCTCATTGCGAGGACTGGCAATTAGATATATATGTTTTCATTGCAATAGATGAAAATCAATAGTTAAACAGTAATTGTCGATAACATAAGGAAAGCTTGACGAATATAAAAGAGTAATAAAAGTAAACAGAAGTCGTGAATAGAAGGACAATACAATGGCCATAAGAAGGGCAAAAGACAAAAACGTGGTTGAAAATAACTATATATTAGTCGGAAGGAACGATCGATCCTTAAACTGCTATTTAAAATTCGTTATAGTATATTACAATGTTGAGATAAAAAAAAAAAAAAAAGCACATGACATGTCTGCTAAGCAATCTGACTAATCGATCATTTTTGCTATTGGATGGATAGTTAGATTGATCGACTAGTTACGAGTGGTCTTCATAGTGGCAGTGTATTAAATACAGTGTACACTACAAATATAGAAAATACAAAACACGACTAAGTAAATCAAAATATAATCAACACGAAAACACTAAAAACTGGTGAATTCAGGTGCTCCGAAAGGGCAATCAGTCCTAAGCAAATTAACATTTTATGTATCGTTGCTAGAGGATGTTACTGCCGAGAGGGAAAGTACTAGGAGGATCCAGTAGTATAAACGGCATGATTTACATGCGTGGAAATCGTCACGACTATGACCAATGGGAAGCAGAAGGTTGTTCAGGGTGGAGTTATGATGACGTTCTGCCATATTTTCTAAAATCAGAGGATATTGAAATAGACGCTCTTAAAAATTCTAGTAAGTACATTGGCAATTCTAAATTATTTTATTGAATTATGATCAAAAACCTCTCTTAACGATCTTGATCAATATGAGGCAACTCCGTTCATAGATCCGATGTAATCTGCAATCTATTGATAACTGCATGAACCTCTCTTGGTTTTAAGTCAGGAATGGCCAACGCTATATCAATGTCGTTTCCTGAGAGGATACTGCTTCCACGTGCCCCAAACTGTGCAAAGTGCCACTGCAAAATTGTACTATATAATTAGATATACGAGTCATGCGCACTAAATTAAAAGTGGATCTGTCGGTTCGCCAATTAAGAAGGAAGTGACTCTCTCTTATGTCAAGTGAGACGACAACATTTGTAGTTATAGCATCACAGATATTTGCCTGTTATTCTGGAGGAACGCCAAATGCATCTTTTGAAAAGATTGAACCTGTTCTTTTATTTAGCTAACAAAGTTCACACACTTAGACGTTTAATTTATTCATTTATTCAAATATAATATAATTTGATGTGAATATTACAATCTGATTGGATGAGCCGCCTGGAGAATTTTTTTGTTATACTTGATAACCTGGGTTGGTATTGTGACGTCACCAAAATATTCATTCGTCAACGACAAATTTAAATAGTTCCATGAAATAATCGTAATTAAAATCGAGGAATCATTAAATATTCTTGTAAAATTTACATTTTAAGGAATATTTTCAATTTTTGAACAGGTTATATATAGATTCTCCTTCAGTTTCCCGTGGGTTACAATATTTCTCTACTCAAGAGAGTTAAATCAAAAATTTTAACCACGAGCCGTAAGGCGAGTGGTTAAAATTTTTAATTTAACTCTCGAGAGTGGAGAAATATCGTAACCCACATGGGCAACTGAAGGAGAATTTGTTTCTCCCGTCAAACGAGTCAAATGCGGGGAAAGGCACCAGACATTTTAATCCTCTAGAGGATTACAGATTTTTCCACCACTGGTTCAGCGTGGTTAAAATGACGTCATAATGGGAGAAACTTGTATAACGTGGTTTGGAACAGTTTACACTTTTCATACTCAGTCATTCTCAGTTATGTCTGCCAATTCCGGAAAACATGTGTCGCTAATAGTTTTTGTAAAGATGTGTGATATTTAGGACTCCACTGTCTCCTGAAAGACCATATATATACTTCTCGATAAAATCGTATACAACTTTTTGTATCCACATCGGTATTTAAAATTTTATACTCCGACAAATGACTCAAAAATAGAAAAATATACAGGTCGCCAGTCTATATCACAAACTAAATTGCCGTTTATTTTCCAACGGAACCGAATTATTCTGAAGAAAATGAATTTAAATTGTTGTCAGAGATGTAGTTATTTACGTTTCATAATAAGTCTGGTACTGCACAATAACGTTTCCTTTATTTTTGCCTTTTTATTTTGTCGCTGATTTGCACGTTTCCTACGTTACAAACTTTCTCCTAAGCATTAAAGATTAAAATCACACGAATATAAATTTATGTTAAACAGTGCTGCGTATTGATTTTATATCAAAATAATCAGAGAATACTCTATAGACTATTCATAATCATCTCCTAAAAATAAGAATAGATTTTACTGATACTTAGTTAAATACAAAATAAGAATGTTTCCTACGATACTCACGTTTTGCATTAATGGTATGGTTTTGATTTCCAAAGCCGATTCGGGTTTTATACGCATGCAGTCTTCTTGTAGGAAACATAATTTATTTGAAGTTGGAGTAAAATAAAAAAAAAATATTGCATCAAATCATCATAAATGTTTCCAACGTTACCGTTTCCTACGATACCGGATGTTTAAAATCTTCTCGGTCGGATAAAATTGTTATTATTTTCAATCCATCCCCAGTCTCAGCACTTTACAAAAAACACCAAACGACATGATTATACAAAAATTAGCTACATACATTCTCATGCTTAAAGCATAATGTAACGTAGAAAACCTGTATAAAATAAAGGGAAACATGTCCCCTTCCATCTATGCTCACAATTTCAAAATGGTAAAAGATATGCTATTGAAATTTTATAGGTTTATTACTGATGTATTTTTCTTAAAGGAAACACAAAAATTAGAGGATATTTAGATAATTCATTTTATTCAAAGTAGCCACACAGAAATGGCATACTTAATTGAGAATGACTGACTTTGCGGTTTATTAAGACTAAGCTGCCCCAAACAGGTTACTAGTATGTCGTATAAACTGTTTAAAAATTGAAAATATTTGTCTTATAATAGTATAGATAAAAACAAATATACAACACTGTAAAAAGGTAAAAGGTAAAATATATTTAGGTTTAAAAATTTCAACATCATACACAAGTGTTTAAAAATTTCTCGTTAAGTTAAAAATAAAACATAAAACTGCCATCTTTAACTGAAACTTCAATCCACCAATTGTAGCTGCTGAGAACTTTCTCACCAAGGATAGCCCATGAAAGCCATTCAGCTTATTTCCAATGGGGTCCNTTATAAATCTTTGCAAATCATTGATGGATTTGATCGAATCGGGTAGAGAATTCCAATCATGGATTCCATTGTAGTAAAATGTTGTTGATTCGATGCCTTTGATTTTTGGTGTAACATAATTAATCTGACTTGATCTAGTATTATGGGCATGATGTTCATTAATTTTGATGAAATTATTTTTCAAATAAGAAGGACATGTATCGGATCAACTTCAGTATTACAAACGAAAAATCATAGAAACAGAGGCTCTGTCTTTATTGTTATTAAATGCTTAAAGTTATTATACTTGAGATGTCCTAAGGGATAAGTCCACCTCACGAAAAATCATAAAGAACAAATAAATTCGCCAAAATTTTTAGGCACCGTGGCATAAATGTGTCGTACTCAAAAGCTGCATTTCTTGTTTCCAATTGCCGTATACAATAAATAAGATATGGTATACTAAATACATGTGTATGTATATATGGTGTACTAAATACATGTGTATGTATATATGGTGTACTAAATACATGTGTATGTATATATGGTGTACTAAATACATGTGTATGTATATATGGTGTACTAAATACATGTGTATGTATATATGGTGTACTAAATACATGTGTATGTATATATGGTGTACTAAATACATGTGTATGTATATATGGTGTACTAAATACATGTGTATGTATCATATTGTATTAACATGGTGTTTAAAGCTGCTCTGCTTGTGTTTGTCGTTTATATGAGACCTGTGTGCACCAACCAATTAATCAACTAATTAATTATCAGGGGAGGAGGGTGGGAATTAAGAAAAAAAATTGTCTCAATTAAGTTGGGTAAAAAAACATTCTACTGCTCCAGTAAACCATCTTTCCACTATGTATCCGTTGTTAATTTAGGGGGAAATACGTTGACTAAGAGGCAAGATATCACAGCCCGCCACCTTAAAAATATTGTTGTTCTGTTATGAATCACTTATCATTTTAGGCTTTCATTCTGAAGACGGTTTAATGACAGTAGAAGACAATGTTCCGACGACACTCAGTGACATATATCGTGATGCCTCTCTAGAGATTGGCTACCAAGTTGTAGATTGTAATGGTCAAAATCAAACAGGTAAACATGGGGGGAGGGGGTATTAGTGTTTATGGTCAATTTTACAGCCATTAATTCGGAATCAATGGAACAAGATAGTTAGGACAGTTATAGCTAAGATTAATAAACTATTAGACGCACTGAATGGAAGACTTCAATACAAAGATGGGGAGAGGATAATATTCTATACTTAAATATACTTAAATAAAAGAGGTTTGGAAGTACTGGGAGACACAGTTTACAGATATTTAGAATGGATCAACGTGCCAAACAGTCTTGAAGAATCAAGATTTAGAAATTAATAGCCGCGAAAATTAATTAGCTTACATCAATGTCTTAAGATTAAAGTTGATTATTATATAGATATCGATGAAATACCGTGATTTCCGAGTTAAATAAAAACGATAATTTCACTAGTGAAATTACCATTTTTAATTTCACTCTCGCTATTTTTCCCGCCATTTTTCGAGACGGAACTATTTTTTTTAGAATATTATATGGAGTGATGTCCCTTTGCTTCATTTCATTGACAGGTTGTTAGTTTCATTTATGATAAAGGAAAGATTTAAAAAATAAACAAAAGGATATTTTAATCCAGTATTTCATTGCGATACAATAAAAAGCAGGTAAATTTGGCAAACATTGACATGTTTTAATACTTTTCATGACAGAATTATGCTCTAAAAACATGTGGTCTTGGTAGAAAGAATCTTTCCAACAGTAGGATAAAACTTTAACCACCCCCAAAAGATCATCTGCTATAAATTAACTGTGTTCGTTCTATTGCTTCTTGTGAAATGAATCCAAATTTTCCACAGCTTTCGTCAACCACAAGTACTAGTTCAATGACTTCTGACACTAAGATGTCATTCCGTTTTTTATGGGAACACTTACATTTACGGAGGAACTTTTAATTTTAACAATCCTAAGTAAAGTCTAGTCAGAAAAGACAAAGTGATGATTCCGGACTACAAATAGCAAAAACTAAATATAAAAGAATCCTACCTGTATCGTTTAGTGGTTCCGATTCTGAGTGAACTTTAGTCCAGTTTCCTTCCGTTATAATCCGTTTGAATTACACATTTAACGTTTGAACCGTTTGGACCCACATTTAACGATTTACATTTCCTAGCTGTTATATTGTTAAATTACTTGTTTTCTAATTATATAATCCATCGAATTTGAAATAGCTTTGGTTTTGTTAACGGACAAATATTGGTATGCATCCGACTTCTTTCACAAAACATTCTTCCCACAAGAGTACAAATGAAATGTACATATAGTAAAAATGAAACATACATTAAGTGTCAATAAATAAAATTGTGTCTTTCAAGGTCGAGTGCATACTATGGTCACAAAGTTTACAAGTAACCAACTTGGAAATTATATTCCTAATCGAATTATGCGCACATGAATTTATTTATGTACAAAATTGAAAGCATTAGACAAACTTTTCAGTCAACGAGTATCCAAGGACACAGTTGTATATTAATGCGCAATAAAGAAATAAACACATGCAATGCAGATGAAAGAAAATATCAAATTTATTGACTCAAAACAGTCTATATAATAAACAGTATAACTAACTTCGATGTCCGATTACCAAATTCGCGCATTCGTGAATTATCAGTTGTGCGGTCATTCGTGACATATTTTTGGTAATCGAACATCACAGTTAGTTATACTATAAATATTCAAGACAGAAGTTTTACTTATGAAGATAATTTGTGATTTCATATCCTGTTATATGTATATTCAATAATCAATGAACATTTCTTCCTTACAGGATTTTGCCAAATTCAGGCAACGATTAAAGACGGAGAACGCATGGGCACTGCACGTGCATTCTTACGTCCATTTCTTGACAGACCAAATTTACAAATCAGCATCAATACAATGGTTATAAAGGTATTGATTATGTGTTTATATCTATTTATCTACGAGACCGGAAGGGAACATGTAATTTCTGTATGACACGATAAACTATGTTCTATGGGGTTCATTACCTGCAAACAGGTTTATATAGACGTCGACGCGCCTCTGGAATGAGTCATCCTTTTCATTTTTCACATAATATGTGATTGGGTCTTAACTTATCCACTTCAATACATCAATGGACGGTTTTTCTACAAGCCCATGCAACTTCTGTATTGCTAAGACAAATTTTTCTACACTTTATGATCAGTGGAGAAATTTTCTGTTGTCATCTAATGTTGTAGACCAGTATTATTTGCGTACCAACATTTGCAGTTCTACTATAAAACTAATAAAGTAAAGCTTTCATACACTTTTGCAAACATATTCTATACAAACTTTCTGTTGACAAATTAAAAACAGGTACAACAAATTGGATTTTTATATCACCCATTCATTTTACTTTTCTCTGCCTGATTAGATAACAACATCATACTGGTTCTACAATTAATACATGTAAGAAATGTACATTTGTAATTGTAACAAGGACAGCATTTACAAAACAGATCTGACGGGACGGGACATACGACCCTTTACTTTTGGAACAAATTAATGAGCAACCATTTTGTTCGAGAGATTATTTTTTTCCTTGAAATAAGATGTATTACAGTTAGTACAGATATAACATCTATATTTAGCTGGATCGTTTCATCCATGTCATATATACATCATCAGTGGTGTAATGGTTGGCGTGCTTGTCTCGAGTGCGGTAGATTGTGAGTTCGAGCACCGA
This sequence comes from Gigantidas platifrons, assembly GCA_002080005.1. Classification (NCBI taxonomy): domain Eukaryota; kingdom Metazoa; phylum Mollusca; class Bivalvia; order Mytilida; family Modiolidae; genus Gigantidas; species Gigantidas platifrons. The sequence continues at coordinate 22,308 of MJUT01058118.1, forward strand.
TCGGGTCAAACCAACCACTATAAAATTGGTATATGTTGCTTCTCCGCTAAGCACGCAGCATAAAGGAGAAAATGCAAAGACTGGTTAGCTCGGAATCAGAATAATGTGTTCGATTGGTGTGACATGTCTATCCTCTGACTGTTGTTTCAGTGAACTAGCACTAAAAAAATCCAGATAAGCGTGTTGGTCTAGTACAAAACGGAACTCATTATTATTTCATTGAAAATTAACTTGTTCTCGCCAAAATATAACTGCAAAATTGCTGTGTTAAACAACAATCACTCACTCACTCCATGGCATATATTGTTTGTTGTTAGATCTTGTTCAGGAGACGTAAAGCTGTTGGTGTTTTATTGGTGAAGAATGGACATGTGAGAAAGATATTTGCCAAGAAGGAAGTGATATTATCAGCAGGTGTTTTTAATACACCACAACTACTAATGTTGTCTGGTATTGGACCACGTGACGAACTACAGAAATTTAGGGTTTGTTTGAATGGTGTATTCTATTGTAGTTGGTGTGTGCTCCTTCTAACTGAAGTTGTAACATGAATGCATTATTTTCAGTTGATCATTGTATGGTTTATATACCAGTGGGGTCCGTTGTTGAACTTGTGATTAAGCTAATCATAGGATTAGCCCTAATTACATGATTCATTCCTAATCACATAATTAGATAATTCAGTGATTAAATATGATTAGTTAATACATAGATTAAAAAGAGTTCAGCAACAAAATTTAATCATTGCAGTAGCTAAGTATGAGATTAGGAATTAATTATGTAATTAGGGCTAATCATATGATTAGTTAAATCACAAGTTCAACAACTAAGAATTAAGTATTAATAGATGCAGATACGAGATATTACAAACTATAAATCTGGGCTGTAGTTTACTTACTCACAGACAGTCGTGCAACAATCAACGACCTAGATGTGATATCGCATGGCTTCATGCTAAAAATAAATTATTCCACGGGTGTCCGAGTTAAACGGTTAAACAATCGCATGCTTCGTATTCGATTGTTAGCTGTTTATCTTGGAAAACTGTGGTATAAATATGACGTAAACGATCGGTTCTATTTCAACAAGGCCGTCCGCTAATTAACTAGTGGATATCTTTTACAGTAAGCATATTAGATTAATAACTACCCGTGCTAACTAGTTTTATAGTTGTTATCCTTTATAGGAAATCTTAATGTGTTCATAACTAGCCTTTGCTAACTTCTTTAATGGAGATATGCTATAAGAACTATAGTAGTTCATATACCAACAACTCCTGCGTTTGGAGTTTATATTTTACCGCGATCTGATGAGTACTAAACAATTAAAAATGCAAGTAGGCTATGTGTAAAGAATCTTCTAATCGTATCTTTTAACAAGCTCTTCGGAAGCAAATATGTGTAAAGAATCTTCTAATCGTATCTTTTAACAAGCTCTTCGGTAGTAAATATGTGAAAAGAATCTTCTCATCGTATCTTTTAACAAGCTCATCGGAAGCAAATATGTGTAAAAAATCTTCTCATCGTATCTTTCAACAAGCTCTTCGGAAGTAAATATGTGTAAAGAATCTTCTAATCGTATCTTTTAACAAGCTCTTCGGAAGCAAATATGTGTAAAGAATCTTCTAATCGTATCTTTTAACAAGCTCTTCCGAAGCAAATATGTGTAAAGAATCTTCTCATCGTATCTTTTAACAAGCTCTTCGGAAGCAAATATGTGTAAAGAATCTTCTCATCGTATCTTTCAACAAGCTCTTCGGAAGCAAATATGTGTAAAGAATCTTCTCATTGTGTCTTTCAACAAGCTCTTCGGAAGATATCAATACCTTTTAAAAGTATTATGTCACTTTCGTACAGATGTGGAGCAAAAGCATTGGCAATTATATTTTTGCTCCAAGTTTACCATTGTTTTCTTTTATATCTTCAGATGATCTTCGCACTATCTAATACTTAAATGATGATTAAGACCATCAGCTTTCTTGTATTTAACTATTAGACATTTTATCAACCGTGAGTTACCGGCAATGAGATTCAAGACACCTCTCCAATATTTCCAAGTGGCTATAGTTAACCACTTTTGACGATGTGACCACAAACATGATACCATCTGAAGTCTAAAGATTTCCACTCACATACCACGTATTTCACTAGTCCGTTCTTGATAACTGAGCACTTGTTTCTCCAAATAAAGCTCATGGTAATGATATAGCTGAAGAGGTACTCCAAGTAATGATAGATACTAATAGCCCAGCCACTAACCTTTGCTAATGTACGAATCTGACATATTTGTTTTGTCTGCATTATTGCCATCCCACAACCATCAGAAGTCAATATAAGTCGGTAAAAACCCTTTAATAATCGATTTTATACATCTTTGATTATATCACAGATGCCATTCATAGAATATATGTTGCGGTCCTTTCCCCCATTTAATACATGTATAGTATATTTACAGATACCGGTAATAGCAGATCTCCCGGTTGGTTTGTACCTGGAAGATCACGTAACTGTTCCAGCCTTCTTCTCCTCTGAAGGCAATTTAAGTATAACTCCACAAAAAATTGCAGACCCTGCGAATCAACTGAATTACCTACTGAACAAAGAAGGTAAGATAATTTCATCAATGACAAGAAATATGTTTAGAAATATCTCAGATTTTTGTGATCTAGTAAATTATCTGCACTTTCTTTAATAACGAAAATATTGGAAATCGATATATGAGAACAAATACTGTGATTGTCGACAAATTGGGTGTGATAGATGTATCAAGTGATGGGGAAAAGATGTTGAACATATATATGGTTGATATGTTGTTCTTGCTTTTGGTACCTGTATACTTATGTGTGTGTGGGGGAGGGAAGGGGACAATTTCGTAGTGATAAAAAAAGACAATTGTCATAACCCTACCGCACATATACACGACCGCCTACTTTCCTGGTTAAGTACTTCAATAAAACAGTGGATGGTTAAACTAGTGTTATAGGCCTAAAACCTCCTCTCTTAGTAAAATGGTGACGTCATGCAAGTGTTTTCCACATGTGAGTAAAATGCTGCTATCCTTAATATTTTGGTTTTGACTTTGAGCGCAATGCGCATACCTGATGAAGATTATTCCAGGAACGCGCCATGCGCATTAAGTTAGATATCTACGTATTTTATTGCAACAAGAAATCATGGAACTTATACCTTGTGTATTTGATTCATGCAGGACAATCACCGGAGGCAACTAACGAAAAATGTAATGCATCACTGTGCAGACAATGTGTCCTATTTCTATTTCAGGAGGTCCCACTGTCGCCATTGTTAATGTAGAGGTTTCAATAAACACAGACACCACACGTAGAACTATAGATTGACGTCCTGAATTCCTAGATAATGAAACATTTTGTACAGTACAAACCTGTTACAAACAATCATATGTGAAACGTGGTGTCGAGTAGTTATCGTATAACTTTCAAATCTGAATCAATTTGGGATTCTATTTTTCTGTCTTAACCAATGGAGCAACTCTTACTCGACCAATCGCTTCGTGCAATTCTGTAACTATAAATCGGAAGTTTTTGTTTGTAGCTTCAGTCTGTCCACATGTTTTCGTGTTTCATTTGTTCTCAGATTTAAGCACAAATATGACAAGAAATATACACCATTGCTTACTGGGTGTATACGTAAAGTGAGATAAAGCAGAATATTATATGAGAACAAATGTTGGAAATATGCTTACCAAATGTATATTTTTTCTCTGTTCAATATTACCAGGGATGATCTGTATAGAGAAGACAATGTGGTAGAAAGTAAAACATGTAATGTCTTCTACATAGTCCATTTGTTTTACCTTTCTTTAACACAAAACACCTGGTTTTGTAATTCATTTGTATGATCATTTCTATCAAATAAATTCGTTTTTGTTTGTTTAGTTGTAGTAATATATTCATTGTGTTTTTGTGTACATTTTCAGGTATACTAGCTTTTCCAACTACTGAAAGTGTTTTATTTGTGAATACAAGTGACGCCGACGCTGATGCTCCTCCAGATATCCAATTTACATTTACGAGTGCTCCATTGACAACACAAGCTATAGGCGCCTTTGAAATAAAACCAGAGGTAAGTCTATAGTTATATTACATAGCATGCTATGCATTTTAGAACTACAATAATCTACCAGGCTTTGATATAAAGCAAAGTACAATGTGAGTGTATCTGACTCAACCAGATTTTGATATAAAACAAAGTACAATTATCAAACTGGACACGTCATTGAACCTTTGATATACTATAAAATCGTTCCTTGTTTCATTGTCAAATTAAACCCTACATAAATTATATGTAGCGAGGGTTGCATTAGGTATCTTAAAGTCGCTGCATGCTTTGCAAGAGTTAACATTACAGGACCTTACCCGTCCTAATTCTAGTAAGAGTTCTTTTGTCAATGTAGACCTTACATGTCCAAGTTCTAGCGAGAGTTCCTTGGCAGTACAGACCTTACTTTGTAAAGAGGCGATCTAGATACAAAACTAACAACAGTACATATACAACAATAAAGTCTGGATACAAAGGGATTACTAGGGAATCTGTCTATTAATGAAAATTCTCCGCCTTGGTATTCTTCCAGGATATAAAATAATTAGTACCTAAAACAGGTTTTGATTTTGTTAATTGAATATGATCTGCCTCATACTTTGACCTACACCGCGAAATTAACAGTGAGGGTGATTTAGAACGAAACTTTACGACAAAGGTGATGATTTCAATTTTCCCATTGTAAACTTTCCATTTATATGTAGCAACATTCTAGCAGCACCAGCATATGGAATAAATGTCTCTCAATTGATAAGATATTCCAGAGCTTGTGGTTCCTATCAGGATTTCCTTAATAAAGGGTTGCTGCTAATAAGGAAGCTACTGAACCAAGGGTTCCTTTTGGTTAAGTTGAAATCATCACTTCGAAAGTTTTACGGTAGCCACCATGATTTGTGTTCCATTTGTCGTAAGCACTTCCCAGGTTTGTAACTAGATCAACACGATGGGTACCACTAGTGGAGCAAGAACCGCTTAACCTTCCGGGGCAACTGAGTTCAACCCCGGTATTTGGTGGGGTCCGTGTTACTTGATCTTTAGTTTTATGTATAATATTTTATAGATCGTTGTTTGTCCTTTTGTACTTTTTCTTTTGCCCATTACGTTATCTGTTCTTCTTTGACTTACCGATTCTGATTACCCCTTTGGTATCTTCCACCACTTCTAACACTTCAAGATTCATTAATAGGACCTCGGTAAAATTCGGAGTCATATATATTGCTTCGGTAACATCGTCGATCATCAGAAACAATAACATTACAAGGAAATATGGTCCCTTTCAGATACTGGAAGCTCTGCAAAACGTTGTCAGTGACGATGGCTTTCGATTAGAGATACAGCTACTAAGTCCAAAGTCACAGGGTCATGTACGGCTTGCCAGTAGGAATCCGTTCGTACATCCATTAATAGATCCGAAGTATTTAGAGAATATTGAAGATGTCTATACTTTAATTAGAGGTAAGTTAAAAGACAAAATTAAAGATCAAAGTTCATTAAATAGAATATATAAAAACACTTATGGAAGCAATATCTTAAAACTGGACTTCAATAATTCAAAAATGCTTCCTTCTAATTACACAGTAAATGATAATAATGGTCTACGTTTGTTTGTACATGGAACTTCTCAATGTGGAAGTAATGTTATGAATTAATCAATAGACGCCACTATTTTGATATTGTCATTATTATTATTATTATATTCAATTGAAACGATTTTGATATCTGAATAAACCTATTGTTATTCCATAAACAGGTCGCGAGGACTAAATTTGATATCTACACTATGCAGAAAAATAATAATTTAGCAACACGAATCCCACCAAACACTAGCGTACTCTGAAAGGTTAAGTAATTCCTGTTCCACAAGAGGCACCCGTCATGTAACTCTGTTCAAAATCCAGTGATAAGACATGAAATAGGAAAGGAGGGCGATATTGTGATTACGACAATCGGTATATATTCGTGGTTATCTGTGGCACAGCTATTCTGTAGCGGTAAATCAAGACATGATAGAGGAGTAAAAGTGTCGCTTAACCTAGAAGACCTTGGTTCAGCAGCGTCCTCGGTAGCATCTGTTGGCAAATTTATGATTATATCAGAAATGTGCAAATGTTATATTTGAGGTGATAATCAAAATAAAGCATAACTTTTAAAATCATATTAGAAATATATCAAGGATAAAAATCCAGCTTTCTTTCAAGACCTGATTGAACAAATAATGTGTTAAATAACGGTTAAAGAAAACCGAAAGGGGCAATCAAGAATGGATGAGCCAGAGACACCGGTAACATTGGGAACATAAGACACAGGACGAACACAAACATGACAAAAAACACAACACAAGACAGAAAACTAAACAGATGAGCAACACGGGCCTCATCAAAAGTTGGGTCTGAACCTATGTGCTCGCAATACATGACAAGGTTACTGAAAATATGTATATAATGTAACAATAGATTGTGTAGCTTTTGTATACATGTATTTAACATTGGTTTATGCAAAAATGATATATAATTTAGTTTCTTACTAGATTCGTCGTGCAACTTGGTACTATATGAATTTTTATTTCAGGATTAAATGTTGCATTTCAATTGGCACAGACATCAGCCTTCCAGTCTATCAATGCTACTTTCAACACATTTCCTACAGATTGTGATGTACATGGTATCGGAACGATTCCATATTTTATATGTTTTATCAGACATTTTTCCTTGACCAATTACCACCAAACCAGCACATGTAGAATGGGTTCTGTATTGGATCCAACAGCGGTCGTTGATCCATTTTTAAGGTAGCGATCTTTAAAGAATATCATATATTATAAATATCGCTATCTCGTTCTGAAACAAAACCCCACGAGAGAAAGCGTTTCTACCTTCTGAAGGTAGGAAAGTTGAGAGTAAGGTAAGAGAAAGGTAATACATTGTACATGTATTATGAATCTTAGTCTGACATCAAACAACACGTAACTGACAACAAGTGTTGGTACCTACTTAAGGTGGGGACATTCTGTGGACAAAGTTGATCTGTGTTAGTCTGACCCAGCTGGGCATCAAGTGTTTGTACCTATTTAACGTACATGACATTGTAAAATAGGTAACAGTGTGAATTTAAAGCAAAACAACACAAGATCGACAGCAGTGTTCGTATGTTTATAGACGAGACACAATCATGTTATCTAAGCAGTCATGTTTGTCCAGACCCATAGTCTAATGTTATTTTATATAGGGATCACTTTTAGTTAGGGTTATGTTGCTTAACGCCACTTTCAACAATATTTCAGTTATATGGTGGCGGTCAGTTTTATTTTTGTAGGAAACCGGAATACCCGGAAAAAAACACCAACCTGCCGCAAGTCACTCACAAACCTTATCACAAAATGTTGTATCGAGTACACCTCACCTGAGCGAGGTTTGAACTCACAATGTTAGTAGTAATCGGCACTGATTGCAGGTAAAATTTATTAATCTAATTACCATATCATGATGATCACGACGGTTCCAGTTTCTGTTAGAAATAAGAATCTTACTAGAAGTACGAGGAGGTAAATAACCTTGTGTTTGTCTAGAAGTACGAGGAGGTAAATAACCTTGTGTTTGTCTAGAAGTACGAGGAGGTAAATAACCTTGTGTTTGTCTAGAAGTACGAGGAGGTAAATAACCTTGTGTTTGTCGACAGTGGGAATATCGTACATGTACATCAAAACAACTTAGTACATGCATACGGAGTATATAAATAACAAACAAAACATACATTTGTCAACAATTTCTGTTGCATACGTCTGAACTATAATTGGATTTTATTTAAATAAACATTTACACTATGTTCGTCACCATGTCCCGTTTATATACGCCCGTCATCATGACCCGTTTATCATATCCGTCATCATATCAAATTCACACTGTATGCCAATTAAACGTTTGTACCATCTTTTACATGGTGAAAGGAGTTGAAGGTCTTAGAGTTGTAGACGCCTCCGTTATGAGACATGTCCCCCGAGGAAATACCAATTCCCCAACTATTATGATAGCAGAAAAGGCAGCGGATATTATTCGCCAGAGCGCCACATCAGATCACAAGAATCCAAACAGACCATACTAATTTATTAATAAATAATATATCTATTTAATTTTGTTGTCAAATGCCCAGTGAAACATCATATAAATGAATTTATTTACAACCAGTTAGCAGTTAAGCTGATGTTAGACTAGAATGTTCCGTTCACTTGACCCAAATTGCTATGTAAGCTATTTTATATCAATTGAAATTCCGCTAACTGGTTTACCGAATAACCCCGCCATAATTTTGTGAATTTCCCAAGTCAAAACATCAGATTTAGATTTCTTAGCATTTAATGGATTGAGGTTCGCCAGAGTAGGAGTCATCCGGTTTGTCGTGATTCTTTACATGTTTAACCTTTTAAAGCTTATTATGATACACTACTGGATACCCAAATCAATATGTCATACTATCGCTGTCGGTCTTCTCGCTCCAACAGCTGAAACAGACTATAGCTGACATGCGTATGGCGAACAACGTACATCACGTGACATTCGGAAGTTTTTTGGTGCTCGTTATACAGAAATTCCTTTATCTTAAGTTATGAATTGGTTCATTTGTTAACACATTTGATTTCAGTAACAATGGTAACAATGTTCAAAAAGCTACATTTTAAGAAATATTTATTTAATTTTTATTTATAAACACACATTTGGTGAACTGCAACTTCCTGTTGAGATGAAAAGCATGTCTAAATGTCAGGGTCGCAAGTGACCTTTGACATTGAGACCATTTTGCATGTACTGAATGATAGTTCCTTGTATCATAGTGACAAAAAAATATTAAAAGCAATTTATTTCAAAGTATTTGTGTACGAATGTACAATTTTACGGAAGACTATCCAATGTTCTCTTCGGAGCTACACCTTCTGGTTTGTCTTCGTCTTTGGCAGCATTTTCAAAGAAAAGTATCCTAAAAAAAAATACAGGATATTATATATATAAAAAAAATACATGTACATGATTGTATACAATTAAAATATAATTAGTTAATACATTGATTAAAAACAGTTCGGCAACATAATTTAATCATTGCCTTAGCTAAGTATGTGATTAGGAATTAAAAATGTAATTATGGCTAATCATGTGATTAGCTGAATCACAAGTTCAACAACGGACTGCAGGAATATTACTGGAGATTAAAATATATTATGTATAAAGTTAAAGATTAGGACGTTATTACAACAACACTGCTCGGTTACATGTGACAGTTGGCATTCTACTAACATGTGACAGTTGGCATTCTACTAACATGTGACAGTTGGCATTCTACTAACATGTGACAGTTGGCATTCTACTAACACGTGACAGTTGGTATTCTACTAACATGTGACAGTTGGCATTCTACTAACATGTGGAAAACACTTCCATGACCGCAGCATTTCATTAAGAGAGCAGATTTGAGCCAATAAAAATAGTTTAACCCCGCCACTTTTTATTTAAGTGTCTGTACCAAGCCAGGAAAGTGTGTGTGTTGAGGTTTTTGTCTCCGTTTGTACGTTTTTACGATATTTCGATTTTTATTTTTGAACTATTACGACAGTGTCATATATTTTTTTTTACATTTTGTTCCTTCGACTTCGAGGCCACTAGGTTTTGTATGCATGCTTTTTCATAGCTTTCATTCATACAGCTGGTGTGTGGATGTTTATAATTGTACTATGAAATGAAGATTCGGAGCCTCAGAGTATATATATTTTGATGAAATTGATCCATGAAAACGGATACCCACGACATTGTGAGCCTTTTCTGTAAAAACACATTTACATATAAATACATTTTTTGTAATACAATATCTCTTTATTTGTATTTGTGAGAAAACTCCCTCCTACGAGTTCCATATCCCTGCATGTTATTATTATTATTTTTTTTGCTACAAAGTCCAGAATCAGATAAATTATTGTACTTACAATCTAAGAATAGAATTTTTGCCTCCCAACATCATCCAGAGGAACTCCCTGTAACTTATTGTACCAGATCCTGTTGTATCTACTTCTTTTATTATCTTCATTAATTCCAAGTGGGTTTTAGTTTGTCCTAGTTTTTCCAGCATTTGTTTCAGTCCCATGTGATCTAAGTTTAGTTTTATTACATATGTATATATATAACAAAGAAAAATTATAATGCAGCTAGAGACGAGAAAAAAAACAGTTCAAAGTTCAGTCACATTAATATATTTGTATAATAAGCATATGAATTAATCGTAAATATAAAAACTTTTTTTTAGCATTGAGTGATTTATTTTAATCCCTTGATCATTTAATTGTCATTTCTTAAAATATCTTTGCATAAAATCCCATAAATTAAATTTAGTGTAAACTATATTTTTTTCAGAAAAATACATATAAGACATTACATAGTGATATTAATAGAAAGGGATTGAAAAACAAGTGTAAAACACTTATACAAATTCCTCTCCCGGTTTAATTCAATTTATATTATGTTTCTTTCAATATTTAGAAGTACTTAGCCATTATAGAAAGCATAATGATATTATAATATATGAATTGTAACATATCTATATTTCAGTTGCCTATGTTTACAAATTCAACATTAAACTTACCAATATCACCAGAGGTGTCTAAATCAAACTCTAGAAATTTACCTAAAATTAAATAACTGCAATTAATTACACTGAAGTTATCATTCTTATTGATTAATTGATTTAATTTCTTTGTCAAATTATTATTATTTTTTTTTATCTTCATTTATTTTATGTGAATTGTATATACAATGAAGTTTCATATTTTGAAGAAAAAAAATTCTTCAAAATATGAAGCTTTTCAAAAAGAATAAAATTTAGAGATGAAATAACGAATTTCTTTCCCACCGTGAGGTAACATAATACCTGTATGAGGCACGCGAATATATTTTGACAAGATAATGTAATTAATACGTTTTAACCGTTAAACGTTGTGCCTTTCAGTTTACAATATGATGTCATATTATTATTATATAAATTGTTTCACTGGTGAAGTGTGTAAATTAACGTGAATTATCACCCTTTTCAACGACCTATCGATGAGCAGTACATGTGACGTGACGAAATATACCCCCGGAGGGTACAAACGTCAAACTTTCTTCACAAGTATAAGGAAATTTAATTAAAGAGTAATTTAAAGAAGTTAAAATCTTTTAAACATCTTCTATTTTTCTTGAATTATATTTTCACGAACAAAAAATGTCAGATAAAGTAAATTGTCCGTATCAAATATATGTGGCATGTAAATAATATATATATGACGGATTTTCCTGTCAAACATTACTTTTTATATTATAAGAAATACAACCACTATGTTTTCATCAATTGAGTTTTCTTCGGAAAACTGTAAAAATATTTCTACCTCGAATCGGAACGTCAAAATGACAAGAAAACGTAAACACGTGCCACATTCCCAGCTTCCTGTAGAACTTGTAGAAAAACGGAATTCTAGGGAAAGAGATAGAATACATGCCGTTAATGATGCATTTGAATTGCTTCGAAAACATATACCTTATTCAACGGAATATGACAAAATGTCAAAGGTCACCATTTTAACGGACGCTATTTTGTATATCAAAAGCTTGACACGAATGCTGGAAAACCCGAATGGAAATGTACAGGATACAGACATTGAACTGAATGTAGACACTACCGGACTAAATATAGAAAACATCGGGCTAAATATAGACAGCAGACTAAATATAGACACCATCGGCATAAATAAATACACCGAACTGTGCGTGAAAAGTGGACAATTGGATACTTGCTATGAAACAAATGCACAGACTCTATGTGGAATTCATGATACCGAAGAAATACAGGAAAGAGATTTAGATTACCCAGAAAATACTACGAATATTGATGACTATCACCAAATAAATGAAATACAACGCAAAGCTTCAGATGACCACGTAATGAACGGACAATTTTCTAACGCAAATGGTCAAATGCTGCAATATTTTACGAATTGTAGGCCTAACACTTCCAAGACACAATTTTCGAGGCATTTTGTACACTATTCTGATAACGGACAATCAATACAGGATCAAGCAAACTATCATGCTACATGCGGCCGAGATTTCTCATTCTGTAGAGTCTCTAATACACAAGTTTACGGAACTGTTCAAAAACTGTCTGGGCCGTATAATTGTAGGAAAATGCTGGGAGATTTAACAAACTGTGTTCAAAACAATAAAAACGTTCAATTAACCAAATGTTCTGTATTTAACACATATGAATCGGTTGAAAACGATATTACAGATATACACACATACGATGTACAATGTCATGACAAGGAGCTGTGTAATAAATCTACAGATATACACACATACGATGTACAATGTCATGACAAGGAGCTATGTAATAAATCTACAGATATACACACATACGATGTACAATGTCATGACAAGGAGCTATGTAATAAAGCTACAGATATACACACATACGATGTACAATGTCATGACAAGGAGCTGTGTAATAAAGCTACAGATATACACACATACGATGTACAATGTCATGACAAGGAGCTGTGTAATAAATCTACAGAAATACACACATACGATGTACAATGTCATGACAAGGAGCTATATAATAAAGCTACAGATTTTCTAGACAAGCTTATCCCACCATTGTACAACTAGGTATGTATACTCTACGATATAATACATGTATTAAAGTACAATGTACAGCTAAATTGATAAGTATATTAGACGTTATGAATCTGACATGTATTTCCCTTGTTATATTAGACGTTATGAATCTGACATGTATTTCCCTTGTTATATTAGACGTTATGAATCTGACATGTATTTCCCTTGTTATATTAGACGTTAAATTTGTTTCCCTCTCATAACCTGGAAATGTGTACTTCACTATTACATAAGATATAGTTAAAAATATGTCATTACTTAAGGAAGTAGATACAGACTCTAGATATACTGTACATTGGTCGTAAATATAAATTTAGATACATATGTACAACATGTCCTATCATATGTCTTTACGTTCATAGTTCCGTGGTGTGATGTCCGCACAAAAATGATGCTCGGCTCATCTTTACCGCCATTTGGATATGGGAAAGCCCATGTATTATTTATGTTTTTTTGGCATACTGGTATACTAATATAGTGGTGTCCACCACGTCAGTCGTGGCCGTGGTTGTATGGTTGTTGGATTTACAACTGCCTATGCAATCAGTGCCTATCACCGCTGATGTTGTGAGTTCGAAACTCGATCAGGGCGAGGTATACAACATTATCTGATAAAGTTTGTCAGTGACTTGCGACAGGTCGGTCGTTTTTTTCTGGGTCCTCCGGTTTCCTCCACAAATAAAACTGACCGCCACTATATAACTGAAATATTGTTGAAAGTGGCGTTAAACACCATCAAACAAACAAACAACATCCAACACGTCTAGACTCTATGATTAACATAGCGGATGTCTTATAAGAGGCAGGAATTGCTTACCCTTCCGGAGCACCTGAGTTCACCCTAGTTTATGTTGTGGTCCGTGTTGCTCATCTCTTTAGTTTTCTGTGTTGTGTTTTTGTGTTCTGTTTGTCTTCGTTCTGTGTCTTTTGTACCCAATGTTACCAGTGTCTTTAGATTGTTGTGTTGTGTTGTGTTGTGTTTGTCTTCGTTCTGTATCTTGTGTACCCAATGTTACCAGTGTCTTTGGATTGTTGTGTTGTGTTGTGTTTGTCTTCGTTCTGTATCTTGTGTACCCAATGTTACCAGTGTCTTTGGATTGTTGTGTTGTGTTGTGTTGTGTTTGTCTTCGTTCTGTATCTTGTGTACCCAATGTTACCAGTGTCTTTGGATTGTTGTGTTGTGTTTCTGTGTTTTGTTTGTCTTCGTCCTGTGTCTTGTGTACCCCTGGTTTTTAGTGGGGTCTGTGTTGATCATCTTTTCAGTTTTCTGTGTTGTGTTTTTGTGTTCTGTTTGTCTTCCTTCTGTGCCTTGTGTACCCAGTGTTACCAGTGTCTTTGGATTGTTGTGTTGTGTTGTGTTTGTCTTCGTTCTGTATCTTGTGTACCCAATGTTATCAGTGTCTTTGGATTGTTCATTCTTGGTTGCCCTTTAGGTTTTCTATAACGTTTATGTAATTGATTTGGGCTGAAATACAGTTGACTCCCATTGTCTCGAACTCGGTTGACTCGAATTTCCGGTTGAGTCGAATTTTTATCGAAGTCCCGAACTTCGTTGTGTATAAATATATGTAATTTGACTCCTGTTGAGTCGAATTCGGATGAGTCGTAATTTCGGTTGTCTTGAATAAAAGTTTTGGTCCAGAGATGTAGAAAGCCATATTATTTACATTCGTTAAGTCGAATTTACCTGTCAAAACTTGTGTATAATTACCTTGGGATTAAAATCGGATCACAGGTGAAACATCCGGTCATTGGCTTTGACATATTTACCTTAGGCAATTTCACATGTTTATTTCACAATCTGTCAAATTAATTAGTGGTAATATTTGAATTGGCTTGGTATTATGACACAAGTTAGATGTGTACAATCAAAAATTATCGATTCATAACATTATAAGTGCGCTTGGGTCGGCGTACATCAATGATTATGAAAAGTACACAACGGAAGCGTTTTATCTATTGTCGGAAATTAATTTTGATGTATAATTTCTCAATTTTGAGAGATTTAAAAAAAAATGTTACTATTAATTAACAGTTGTAATAAAAGGGGAAATTTTATTGAATCATAAAAACACAATTTATTGTAAATATTGCACAAAGAAAAATACGTCATGGTGAAGTTTAATGACAATGCATCAGCTGAAAAACATAATCATACATACAAAAAAGATATCTAGAAGTTATCAGTTGGTCCACAATATTCAACGAATTTAACAGAGAAAAAAAAACAGCAACAAAACATCGAATAAGTTTTAAATCGTTCCGAGAATCGAGACATGATGCTGGTGTTAGCTTTTCAAAATTTCGCTCGAGTTGTCTCCCTTTCGTCATTAAACAAACTACACTTCCGGTTTTCGTAACTCCTCTTGAGTCGAACTACGGTTGACTCGAATTTTTTCCATGGTCCCATCGAATTCGAGATAACGAGAGTCAACTGTATTTCATTTTTTGTATTATACTTAACAAAAAAAGCTGTTCTTTTCAACATGGAGTATAGTGCAAATGGTACAGAATACAGTTTGAAAACGTTCAAATATAATGTCAGTTTCGCATTCTGCAATTTGATATGACTTTTCCCCATAAGAATGAAATTTCCGCAAATTCAAAATTTTCATATTCACAATTATAATTATTTATAAATTCCGTTAGCAGGGATTTACCCATAGACCCTAGCTCAGTACAAAGAGCTGGAACTATGAAGTTGAGTACGATAACTTTCTGTATCTAAAACTATGTACACTATATTTGAATCATAGAATAGTAATGTTATTAAAGTCACTTTTATGTAAATCCAGGCAAATTGCGGAAAAGTTAGGGGGGGGGAAATATATATATACATTTGTATATTATTGCGGAAATGAAAAAATATATATACTTCCTTCGGAAATGCAATGCGTCCCTTTCCTTCTAATAATCATAAAACAATTTATTTTAAAAACTGAAGAATCAGGTCAAATTGATAGCCTCCATTAACATGATACCTCGGTTTTAAACGCTTGTAGACGATCAAGTACAATGTGACAGAATATTGTTTTATCATTTTTTCAATACATTATTTCTTTACAGGAACAAGAATGAAACACTATGGATATTCACCATAGCTTGATGTATTAATTTCACAAAATGGACAACTCCGTTGTTGCGAATGAAAACGAACACTGATGAATATATTCACTCGGACACAGAACAACAGACGGATACCAATATTGCTAGACACACAGGACATTATGCATGATACTCATTGCCACAAGATGTTACTAAAGAATATTAAATGTTTTAACTGTTGCCACACTATAGTAGTACATGTATTTATAATAATAATAAACCAATCGTAGGTGGTGACACCATTTTTCCATTAAGACAGGAATGTTGTTATGATAATATAACAACATGCACTACAGCTCAGGTGTGGGAGAACCACCCGCCCCCCTTTTTTTTCATTGGGAAAAATACAGATCATTGAGAAATTGGCGAAGCTTTATCAAGCCAGAGCCTAGAACCCCGTTCTCTCACAGAGTACCCATTTTGAAAAATCATAGATATCAAGGGTAGTTAAAATACAAATTACCTAGTGTTAATCAAAAACCAGTCAATGAATACATTTGGAAAAGACAATAAACATTCTTAAGCTCTTATACACAGACGGTGTAGCATAGAATAATCCCCTTTATAGTATTTAATTTTTAGTTTCCAGAATTAAATAAATAAATAAAATTGATTCAAAAAGATTTGAGGGGCGGCACAGTTAAGCTGCGGTTACCATAATATTCTATGGATATGAACAATAACGCATTCAATAAAGGAAAACAAACTGAAATAATATAAAAACAAATCTGGAAACAATTAAATAAAAAAAAGTGGGAATTCCGTGTCACAATTGACTGTCGCTACACACACAAAAAAATCAGAATTGACGCCAACATCATTGTTAACTTACAAAACAGAACCTTTTTCAATGGGTTAATTACACCACCAATGATGATTAAAAATTCCTTATTACATCCTGGTGTTTTTGTCCAACTGCAAGTTATAGATTTTATTTCTGTCTCAATACTTAAATCAAGTGCAAACACTTTAAAATTCAAGTACATGCATATTCTGTATATATATAAAAAAAAATGACGGGGGAAGTTAGATATACATTTCAAAAGAATAACGACCAATGTCTACTTCTCGAATTTTCAATGTTTATATACAGAAGTGAATACTGTGACCAACTCAAAAGAAAACGAAGATTCATTTAAAAAATATTCTTACCAGGCAACATATTCTACTTTTTGCGGGAAAATATGTGTTATTTGAAGACTATACCGAGGTATGATAATCCACGTTATTTGTATAATTAAAGCAATATCTATTCAAATCATGACATCATTGAAAGTTTAAAATTGTGCTCTGGTTTCATTATTTTTTTTAAAAAAAGTTTTGATACAATGAGAGGGTTATTGGAGGAATGTAGATGAATATTCGTTCTTTAAAGGAGACAGGAAGTGAATTTTGTCAAAATTACAACTAAATGATAAAACGTTTATATATATATTAGAAAAGGTCACAGAATGCTTTTTATAAAAAAAATTCACGTCCTACCTTTATAAAATCGATATTGAAAATCAANCTTTAACCCTTTATCTATAGCCTATCACCACTAACCGTTCTGAATTCGAATCCCTCACAGGCGAGGTGTACTCAATACAACATTATGCGATAAACTTTGTCAGTGACTTGTGGCAGGTCAGTGGTTTTCTCCGGGTACTCCGGTTTCCTCCATAAATAAAACTGACCGCCACGATATAACTGAAATATTGTTGAAAGTGTCGTTAAACACAATAAACCTAAACCAGGAATATTGATGAATATTCGTTCTTTAATAACCCTATAATAAATACTTTTATATTTCTCTAACTGCTCCTGTAGATCCTCGACATCTTTGTATGTGTCATCTGTTATAAATTCCTGAAACGAAACAAAATCTACATATTATGATGTCTGAATGAGAATGTGTTCCCTGATGAGTTGTATTCATCACAATTCGTGATCACAGTTGAATCCCGTTATCTCAAAGTTCACGGGACCGTTGCAAAATTTCGAGTTGTCCGAAATTCGAAATTCGACTTGAGGGGAGTAAGGAATTGAGTAAGATTGGCAACTCTGTCAGGTAAGTGGTCCGTTATGGGACAAATTCATCACAATTTGCATATGTCTAGCATATGGGAGACCTCATTGTGGTTGCCATTAAATGGACTTCGTCGCAATGTAATTGTATCACACGCATGTGGGATTTATTTTAAATTTTATCTGAAAAGGGGACGTGTTCATGCCAAGAAATCCCAGCCAAAAATTCCGGTCGACCCCCTATGGCACTCATTAGTAGTTAAATCATTGAAACAGATTAGTTAATGACCTGTATCGTAACAGCAGGCGAAGTTTCCATAGCAACTTCCCTTCTTCTCATTAAGTTTTATGATAACAAGATTGACCAATACTCTAAAGTGGTATTGCTATTGTTTATCAGTGTTGTAAAGTGTCGTATAAATTTAAGATATATAATTTCAAAGATGGCAAGAAATAGAAATACTCCGGCACTGTTTTATATCAACTAAAATGATAATTTATAAGAATAAACCTAAAAGAAAAATATTAATCAATAATGCTATACACATGCTTAATGAATTCGAAGAAATTCCGTCTTGGTTAATAATTTGTGTTAATGAATATATGATTAAAACGGTAATTATGCGATTTAATTCAATAAATAAATACACTCAGTGGGGGAAACATTCAACTGATGTTCACTTATATCGCATGGATAAGAGTGAAAACAAATAAGATAAGTGAAAATAAGTTGAAATGTCAAATCAATATTTAAAAATCAAAATTAATTTAACACATTAAAAAAAGGGGGGGGACTCAAAAGGTGCCTGTTGTCTGGTAGTAAAAATGGTACCAAAAAATCAGTCTAACAATAATGCTTAATTCACTTTAACCCCGTCTTTGTTTTTGAAAAGTAAATAAAAATAAATCTTTTCTGGATATCGGGTATACCTCTTATTCCGGTATTCGAAATTATTAATCAATTGTAGTGTTGAATCTATATTATATTGGGCACAATCTGATGGAATAGTGAATGTTAATCGGACTCAAAAGGCAAAGGCGCTTCGGGGATTGACCCCCCCCCCCCCCACCCCTTTTTCTCCGGTGTTTTATTTTTAGCAAATTCAACTTCTTTAGGTGTCCGTGTTCTTATCAATCCGCTCTTACAATAACAGTAGTTTATGAGTACCAGCGGACCTAAATGAAAAACAAGAGAAAGAATACATTGAAAAAGTGAAAGCCTAAAAAGCGTTGTTGATAGTGTTGGTATAAAGTTTTGACATTTACATTGGAAATAATTTGTTTTCCCTCTATTGACTTGTTGTAAGACTGGTTTCTTAATCTGTATGCACTTGTTTATATGTTATATAAATATAATGGTACCAGTAGAAAAGAGGTTTACTAAGGTGACCAATATTATGAATTTTATTATGATTTTCTTTAATAGAATCTAAAAACGAAATTAGTAATAAAATAGCATTTAAAACAATTTTAAACAGTGATAGAAATTTACCCCGTAAACAATTTAGGCACGTTTTGCAGCTTTTATTTTAATATCCTGAAGGTACCTTTGTTTTTGTAAATGTTATATAGACTCGAACCAAAAGTAATATCTAATATCTGGTGAATTTTATCTTAATTTTGTTTAAAGCACAATAAAAAAATAAAAAGCAAATCGAATTTTA
>MJUT01058118.1:63683-79748 GCA_002080005.1 Gigantidas platifrons
ACTAGGTCAGTAGGAATTTCCCTTTTGTTTAGATGGTTGACTTGTGCATGAGTTCCAGGAATCAAATTATTTGTCAAGTTTCTATTCTTTACTTTTTGCTCGTCCCGACACATGAATTGATATACTAAAAGGCATATTTCATATAGATTGGCCAATGGGAAATATGACAAGAAAACAAAGCAGACAATCAGAGTTTTATTAGTTATGCCTAATGCTAGTGTCAGTGTTCATTTTGGAAATTCAGCATGTTCAACGATTAATTATATTTTAGTTACACATAACATGATATAGATATATAAATTATGTAGTTACCTTTGGTAACAAAGTAATTTTTTACATTTGTTCTCTAGTCTGTTTTGACAAGATACAATATATATTTTGTACATGTGATAACATATAAATGTCATTACCATATTAAAATCTTGTATTTTTTTCTAGATGTTTCAAATGTATGGGAAAATGTATCACGATTCATTGAAAACCAGATGACTCAACAGAAGGTTTGTATTATGACTGTAGATCTAATTATTAAAGACCATGATTACAAAAAATGTCCAATTCCCCACACCCGTTCCTTTCTTTTAGAGTAGATCAGGTTGTAGATTTTATTTTTGCTTGATGAAAGTTTATTCGTATAGTACGAATAAAGTAAAAAAAAATTTGCATAGCATATTTGTACAGCAAATGTACTGATTGCAGGATAAGTTTTTATCTCATCTCACCTTTTTCCCCACTTATTATAGACTTAAAATTCCTTTTGAGACAAACCTGAAGGTATGTCACTTATATGATTATCCAATGAACTTTTCATTAACTGCTATTACTATTAGTAGATCACATTGATGCACATGTGCATATATATTTATACTAATCAGTTGTAGGTAAACAAATATAAAAACTTATCCTGCAATCAGTACATTTGCTGTACAAATATGCTATGCGAATAATTTTTTGCTTTATTCGTACTATACGAATAAACTTTCGTACTAGACGAATAATTTTTTCAGCCTGCGAATAAACTTTCCTGGTACCCTGTAGCAATGTATAGAGCGGAGGGCGCAGACAAGTAAGAAACCAGTACTAATGTAACGCGGACTACGAAGAAGACACCCATGACAACATTTATGAAAGTCGAGGAATGACGCTTAGTTCTGTCGTTTTTGTTTAAATCTGACAATTTTTCCCGACTTTTTTGACATTGCAGGATAAACACAAAATATGTACATTGTCGTTAAATATAAAATTCATTTGTACTCACAGCGAAACAGGCCTGAAAAGCTCGCCAAAGGCTCGCTATTCAGCCTGTTTCTAAAGCTTGTACAAATAAATTTTATATTTATCGACAATGTACGTATATTGTATATTTCTGAATTTACATTGTGTTTTATAGCCTAGTTGTATATCAGTTAAACTGTCACATTTGTTATTAGCTTGTAAGCTTTACTCTCTACCTATGCTAAGTTAAAGTGAGATGTACACAGATGTGTGACTTGGTCTTGATATATTCAGTTGAACATTAGAGCATGCAGCAAAATATCTTCTTTGCGTTTTTCAGTGTGCATATAACATTTTGATCTCGGTGGTAAAATACATCAACTGCAACCTTTGACTGATATATTACAACAAATTTTTCAGCACAATAAGTTTTGAATTACAAAAACAAAAATGTAACAGGTTTTTTTTCTAACCTACGATATATATTTTTATTTTCAGGGTGTAAATATAAATGCACTTGGTACTTTCACATTCACACAAAAGAGGCTGGATATAGGAAATAATAAATTTATAATGATTCAGAGGCCAATTTTTATGTTATCAGAGAAGTTTGCTCAAACCCATAACTTGCAGAGTACAAAATACCATGTCCCAGGTAAGTGCTGTAACTTAGGATTTATGAAGAAAGATCTATTATTACAGTCATATGAACTTTAACCTTACTACTACTGAGTATCACATCTTACATCTGTGCTGTAGACTGTACATAGTGTGTAACTTACAGTCTAAAATTAAAAGGCATCACAAACCTGACATATCTTACCTAGAAGTGATGATTGATTCTTTAATAAATAAAATAGTACATGGCTGCCACTTCAAACTTAGAATTTAATTAATAACTACTGAATTGAAATATGAACTGTTATTTTCATTAATTAGTTAGTGTAATTTTTGTTTAACAGTTTAAGGTTTGAAGTATTTTATCTTTCCAATTGCTATATTTTAAAGGGTGTAATGATCCTTGTAGAACTGTTCCTTTATGAATTTTGTATATAATTTTCACACACAATTGCATGTTATGGTAGAATCAATTGTGAAAACACTATTGGAAATATTGAAATCTATATATTTTTGTTAAATGAACTGTTATCATTTTGCCACTTCAATTCAATTTTATTATCAAAATATAAGATTTCCTCAGTGTATAAAATGTATTAAACTATATATGTTGAGTAATGTTATTTCCAATAATTACAAGAAAAATCAAAGAGAGAGAGAGATAATTAAACTTTACCATGAATAAACATACATGTAACATGGCCAATCTCACTTACAGTTTGGTTTTATTTAGATTTCTTATTAGCATGATTAGTGGTATAAATTTACAACCCCCCCCCCCTGTTATTCAGTGAGGATAAACTTTTATTTTGAAATTCTTAATATGTGTAATGTAATAGTAGATGTACTGATTACAATTTCCCTGTCATGCTGGATTTTGACATTTGATTTGTTTTAATTTTCATGATGCCACATCACATTATAGTTAATAAATGACTGGATTGTCTTCCCTTAGAATAAAATAATATTATTGCTACACATGCCATGTCCTTGATTAAAAAAGTAACCATGAAATGGAAAAATGGCTTGTTGATTTTGAAGCTGCATACAGATGCTATAAAAGAATTACCATAACTCATGTTATTTATATATATGTTTGTCTCATCGCATAATTTTTATTATTGTTTATATTACTCACAACCTGCAAAA
Source organism: Gigantidas platifrons (assembly GCA_002080005.1). Classification (NCBI taxonomy): domain Eukaryota; kingdom Metazoa; phylum Mollusca; class Bivalvia; order Mytilida; family Modiolidae; genus Gigantidas; species Gigantidas platifrons. The sequence goes on from MJUT01058118.1 coordinate 66,666, forward strand.
TAAAAATTACTACAGTCTACAGCCTATGTAAATGCTATATCTCACAACTTGAATCTAGTAAAATGTACCATGTCCCAGGTTAACAATCTTATGCATGAAGCTCACAACCCTACATTTATCATATGCTGTAACTCACAAGAAAGACACAAATTGCAGAGCAAACTTTACCATGCTCCAGCCTAGGTTAACACACCCATACTTGTAACTCATAACTTATCAAGTATCAAATCACATGGTAATGCTCTAGCTCACAAATTACATCTAAAAAAAGTAAAAGGTATCCATAGTCCTGGTTCATATTTTGACTCGCATTAAACTAGAGTGAAAACACACTATATGTTCCAGGTTAATGCACTAACTTGACCGATGCATAGTGTCACATCCCGAATTTGTGCAGTAACTCACAACTTCGTACCCATACTGAGTCAAATCTTAAATTACTTAAAAGAGTGTTGATTTACTATTTTACACCATAATGATGGGTGTTTTGCATTATAAGGAAGGGGTTGCCCCCCCTTCCATCTGTTGTGGGAATTTGTATTGTGTGTCATTTGATATTTTGTATTTGTTCAATCATGTTTCGGCATGTTGGTCTAGTACAAAAATCTCATTAAAAAGTAACTTCTTCTCACCATGATACCGCTATAGTGGGAAAATTGTTCACTTGGCATAAAACAACATTCCCTCACTTATTAAATGTTGAAAGTGACCTTAAATATATACATGTGTGTGTAACATTCAATGATTCATATTATTTTTAGAGATAGTTTTTCTTTTAATACTTGAGTGTACTGAATTAAAGGGCATACATGTATTGAAAGAATATTCATTCTGAAAGTAAATAAGTTCATAATTAATCTATTATTCAAAATTTGCCTCTCCCCAACCTTACCCGATTTTTAGTGGGGCTCGTGTTACTCGATCTTTAGGTTTATGTGTATGGTTTGTAGATCTTTTTTTGTTTATTTGTACTTTTTCTTTTGGCCATTATGTTGTCTGTTCTTCGATATACAGATTCTGATTACCCCTTTGGTATCTTCTCACTTTTGGCCATTGTGTTGTCTGTTCTTCTATATACAGAGTCTGATTACCCCTTTGGTATCTTTAAACTCTTATAACACTGTCATAGAAAATGTATTGTCACAAACCTAAAAATCAAATGTATTAATGTTAAGATTTTAAGGTTTATGCTAGGGAAAAAAAATAACTTCAGTTAAACTTTGCTGTTTCAAAACTAAATGGACCATTGATTTACTTTTGATTAATTGAGTTTTCCATGGTAGATTGGGGTCGGTCATGATTGTATGTAGTTGGATTTACAACTACCCATGCAATTAGTGTCTGACACCATTAAAATTGTGAGTTTGAATCCCCCTCATGGCAACGCATACTCGATACACTATTATGTGATAAAGTTCATCCTTGGTTTTCTCCGTGTACTCCAGTTTCCTCCACCTATAAAACTGACCACCATGATATAACTGAAATATTGTTGGAAGTTGTGTTAAACTCCATAAACCAAATCAACCATGGTAGCTTCAATTATCAAGTATTACAAACAGATCATATTTAACTTCAAGTTATCTAAAGAAACAACTTGACAGAGTTCATAAAAACAACTGTAGGTTGTTATGTTAAATACTTCCTATCATTATCATTATTGATTTAGAATGTATCATGTGTTTGTTATTGTAATTAATATTCAACCTGTATCATAATGTACATTCTCCCCTCCCAGAGGGTGTGCCGGGGGTAGAATAGGCACCAGGTTTCTCTGCCCTAGAGGCCCTAGTCCTCTAAAAGGGGTCAACCCTGCGGGAACCCCAGGGTATAGAAATGGGGCCGAGAGCTTCTTCAGCTTGAAGGGGCATCTGTCGGTTGTGCAGGATGTATAAATCCACAACCAACCCGTCCTTCGGATGAGACGTAAATAAAACCGAGGTCCCGTGTTGAGAGATTGCCACACTCTTCGCACGTTAAAGAACTCAGTGTAACAGCTCATAGGAGACCTGTTGCACTGGCTAAATTATCCGTCCCTACCCATCACCTTTCCTTGTTTCGAGTCCCGTGGCGTTTACATTTTTAAATGTTCTGCGAATCTCGTCCTGAATATAGCTGAAAAATTGCTTGCTGGAGTTAAACATCAATCAATCAATCAATCATAATTAATGTACATTAAATTTGAATTGATTGGGAAATCTCACAAGATTTGATTTTGAATCACATTCTGAAAATGGAAAACCCACTTGCCCAGAGCCCAGGCCAAGTAAATCTGGATTCAGACAGGCGAAAATTATGAAAGAATTTGTTTGAATAAATATAATTTTTTTTCTAAATTTAGCTTTCAGGCAAGTAGATGAAAACAATTAAGGCAAAGACAGGGAAATGTGTCTTTGATGAAACATCATATTTATTTCTCTACCAATTATTGCTACCGGTATATACATGTACATTAAGACATTCATTTTAAGTCATTACATTTTAAACATACAACAGACGCAAGTTCTAATCAGCTTTAAAAATCGACTATAAGTATAACAAAACAACCCATAAATACATGTAGATAATCACATAATCACATTAAAATACAGGGTGATAGTAAAAACATCACAAATAAACAATGCTCTAGCTAAAGATCTGAAAATACAGAGGAACAGCAAATGACCACTTTGTTGTGTAATCAAATTAATCCTATTAGTAATCATTTATTAATTACCTGTGGGTTAATTATGATAAGAGTACTAAGGTTATCATAAGGTGTTAGTAACTAATTGGTTTTTGTGTACCTGTTAAATAAATAATTGCATAAGGGCACATTTAAATTATGAAGAGGGAACACATGAGACATTGCAAAGCTTTAAGCTACATTAAAACAATGTAAAGCAAGAGCATGAAATACAACAAATACAGACTAGGAACTGTTGAGATATGTAGACATTATTTTACAGAAGCAGTTCTAAGTCAACTGTTTGTTGTCAGTATAAAGTAGAAACTAAAGTAGGCCTTTTATTGTAATGTTTACATTTAAATGTACCCGGCTGTGATTATTAAAGCTTTATTTCTATACATGCTCAAGAATAAACTTTAAACTTTATCAAAAGAAGTTATTTGAATAAGATTTAAATGTTTGAAATTTTGTAGTATGTCGAGATGTGAGTCTTTTGTATGGGAAATGTAAAACAAATTGATTTACTTTGTAACACTGACATTCTATGAAGTGTAGGAGATGTGTGTGTACATCTATTATAGAAGAGGATATACATGTAATTCAAAGAAAAGAAAGACTCAAAATTCTTTTCTAATTGCATTAAACTATTTTGAAGCTGGATTTAAAACAATAGCATATTTTGCTGTAATTGAACAATCTGAGCCCCTCCCCACAAACAAACAACAACAAAAACAAAATAAAAAAATTAAAACAAAAATTGAAATAAGGGAGATAACTCATAAACATTTTTAGTTTGTACCTTTCTTAATTATAAATAATGGTCAGCATTTAACGTGTTTTAAATTATCATGTTGTATACAGACAACGAATTAACAATTCTACACTATCATGACAGAAGATTATTTCAGTGAATTCTCCTATCCTGCCACCTGACATGATGTACCTTTAATATATATCCTTCTCTAGTGTAATAAACAAATTCTACCTTTTTTCGGCTAGCCAGTCATTAATTAACTACCAGCATTCACTCACCCTGTTGTCATGGTTATTGTACTGTCCATGCTTATCTTGTCATCATTTCTGTGAAGGTGTGTGGTCTTGTGAGTGAAAATGAATCTACAATTTAGGCAGATTTTTATATTATTTGTCAATCTCTATAGATCTATAATGGAGGGTAGAGATCTCTTAAACACTGCCACAATTTTCTCCCTGTCCAAAGTCTGGCCCTCTTCTTTAGGTGATTTTTCTATGTTTAGAAGATTATCGTTTGTCAGATGACTGTTTTTGATATTAATGTTTTACTATTTATTTTCAAATTGATTTTTTTTTATTATAATTGAAATATCATGAATTTAATGTAAACTCAAATCTTCAAACATAATAAAAATCTATGTATTTCTTTTTAAAAGTTAAATAAAACATTAAACATTGCGATTTGATTTGATTTGATTTTTGGTATTTTAATGCCACTTTCAACAATATTTCAGCTATATCATGGCTGACCCGTTTTAGTGGTGGAGGAAGTCGGAGTACCCGGAGAGAACCACTGACCATCGGCAAGCAACTGGTAGACTTTATCACTTGCAGCTGCGAGTCGAGTGCACCCTTTTTTGTAATTTACAAAGCCGGGCACGAACCGACACCGTATTGGTGATAGTCTTGAATGAGTTGTTAGATCCAATGACCTAACTCATTGAGCCACCCTGGCCCCCTTAAACATTGTGTATGGACATTTGACACAAATTAATTACTCAGAACGTTTTTCTAAGCATAGAAAATTTTGCAAAGATTTTTTAGAATACAATTTTTGTTATTAAATCACCACTACACCTCTACCTGTTGTGAATTATGGTCCAAGAAGGGGAAAACAGGTTATGGAATAGCATTATATTTAATCAGATAGAATTCAATGACACTTCATTTTGTCCATACTTGCTTTTTGCTATAAGCTTGCTGACATATTGTAGTTCAGTTGTTTTATCATGTTCTTTTCTTTACCTTTCAGGTCAGATACCAGTTGTGCAGTTAAACTTTGCTGCCATGGCTCATGAGAGTCCATTTGATAGGGATACAGTAGAGAGTTGTGTGAGGGAAATCTTAGGTTCAGTAAATAGAACTGTCAACACAAGGAAGAATCTAGAGCTTGTGTTTAGTGGTATTGGACGTCTATCAATCAGAGACTCTAAAGTCAAAATGAGGTTCTATAAAGAATTCATTAATCAGATGGATGGTTCTGGCAAGATGCTTGACTCTATGCAAAACGTAAGTTTGTGTTAAAATTGAAAATTTAGTTACATGATAGCATAAGTAGTATTTATCATTACAGTCGATTCATTCCTGATCTTGAATCAGTATTCACTTTGACAGTGAACTTAGTGATCACTACGACGTTTATACTAGATCATTTATGACATACATTACAAGAAAGACGAAAACCATAGATGACTACTAGTAATTAATCAAATCAGTTAGATACTGGCTACAAAGTACTTTCATAAAGTATTTTGTGATGACAGGATTTAATATATTAGAAGAAATTATAATGATAATAATCATAATTAAAGTCCTACTATAGTGATTATTGTTCATTAAATATTGTTAAGATTTTTCAGCAAAGGCTTGGCGTGTATATGTTAAAAATACATATTATGCTGCGTTCACATGTATATTTAATGCATATCGAAAACGTATTGAAAACGCATGTAGCGTTCACACGTCAACAAATTAGCGATACATTTCGAAAACGTTTCAGCTGAAACGCATTATCGAAAGCGCATTAGGTGTACGTTTTCTGAAACGTTTCAGTTTAAAACGTTTTCGAAACGTATTAAATTATCTTGTGGACACGATATCTTGAACAATTCGTTTTAAAACAGGTGCTTCCAATTATGCAATTAAACGAAATATATGTAACTATAAGGGAGCAACCATTTGAAAATCAGGGGTGGGGGGCATTTGTAAGAAAAATTGGTGCCTTCTTTTTTCTCTTCCCTTTTTCAGGACACTCCTCCTCCTTTAATGTTCTCGTTGATACAAGTATGCATTTTCATAGACAGCAACATACAACATACATTGTAGTTGAAAAAAAAATCAGCATTTGGCTCTGATCTCTCCATTTCTGGGAATGGTGTTACGTGAAATGACGTCATTTTGTGATATTAATTATGACGTAATAATTCATTATTTTACTCGTATTTGCAAATTTTAAAGATTACTGATGTAACAAAAGGATTTTGGACCAAGAACGTTCTTTTCCGGTAAATAAAAATATTAGCTTGAAAGTGTGCAAAATATGACAGAAACTCACTTTTGTTCTCTTGGACCCCACTGGAATCGGTCTTTTAGAATATTTAACCTCCATTTTGTGTTTTTAGTTATTTCCGTCAATTAATACAATTTTGTAATAAATCCACCTCTTAAGCAAAAAAAATGCTAATTAGTTTCCAAATAATGAAATATAAAAAAGTTATTAGCATTAAACCCGTGTGAACGTAATACGTTTTCGAAATGTTTCAGAAATTCCGTGTGAACGCAAGCGTTTTCTGAAACGTTTCAAGCTAAAATGTTTTATCCGAAACCTATTGCAAAACGCTTTACGTGTGAACGCAGCATTAAAGTCTACAAAGTGTGTCATACAGTTGGGCTATTTTTCATATTTTGTCCTGACCCTGGACTGGGTTATATAAAGAAATAATGATAATCAACTATATGTGTTAATGATGAAATTTTTATGATGTAATTTCTATTCGTTATTTATTAATTCATTAAGTCTTGTCTTGTATTTAACATTGCATGTTTATATTTGTATTTCTTTTGTAGCGCCCAGGTACAGTAGACTCTGTGATGTCAGACAGACTGCCATCTAGACCAGGATCAAATGCCACAGTTATCTTACCAAAGTAAGTAAAATATGATAGTTTTTGTTCTAAGGAAGGTAAGTAGAACATGCTAGTTTTTGTTCTAATAAAGCATGAAATGACCAGAACATTTTAGAATACATGTATATCATCCATCAGTTATATTAGAGTATACTACATGTACATAGCAAAGTCTACAGGTTCATATGCTGTATCGACCTAAGGAACAAATATCAGCCTGAGGGCAATAGACATGAGGGCCTATATTTGTTGGGGTTGATAAAGGTATGTGATACATTTATTTTTGCTATGTTATGTTTACTTTATCATATATTTCAGTAGAATGTGTAATATTTATCCAGTTTAGGCTTGTAATCATAATTGAAGTCCTTTTTGTCTGCTTATCATTGAGGCACAAGCTTAAACAATAACAATAACAAGAGGTTTCACAAACTTACTCTAGTGATTTTCCAGATAGGGTGTGATATACAGGCTTGCCATTGGATATATGGTATGCGATACAGGATATGCAGTACAATAAAAGGCATTATAAATAAAGTGTTTCTCCTGACATGACATGACATGGTCGCGGCAAGTCGACAAGAGCTTCGTCCTGGATCAATTTTACTGCAACTGATCCACTGGAATATCATTACCTGAAGCCCTTGTCATGTACACAATTAACAAAGAAAAAAATTAACACATCAAAATTGGACACAAAATCAACAATTTTGTATACCGTCCAAACATATGAAATTTCGGAATTTGGTCCCTTTTTGCCCCTTTTCCAAAATGAAATAGATAATTTTCTATGTTAACTCATAAATAACTCATTAAGATGAGCATTGAATGAAAAATAAAACTAAAACTTTCAGATATTGAAGCCTATTACCGGTATTTATGGATATTTTACAACAGTTGATAAAATTATTGGACTGTCCTGATTTTTGTTTTCACTTGGGGATACATTTTGAAAGATGCAATGTCCCTCACACCTCTATCTCTTACAGTTTTTAAATAAACTGGAGCATCAGTGGCTAAAAATTGTCAATTGCCCAAATTTGAACATTTTAGATTATCTTCTATTGTTGTCTTGGTGTTATGATGTAAGATAAAGTGAGTCAGATGACCAGATTTATAGTATAACTACTTGTAGGATTTTGAATATTGAAAAAATATCATGAGTAACCAAACAACACAGTAATTCACAAATGTATGTTAGATTATTTGTGAATTATCATCATTGTTTGTTTTTGAGTGATTTATTTTTGATATTCAGAATACAATAGTAGTTCTACTGTTTATTACATAGATTTTACACTTTTGATTGATTGATTTATTGGTGTTTAACGTCCACAATTTTGTTGGCACTAATAAGACGTTTCAAAACGTTTTTTTGTTTTTTTATTGTTTGACGCTAATCATATTTTGTGATGACATAGGTACTGTTACATCATGCAGTGAAATAATGAAATAAATGATTTATTTCATTGGGCACCACTGATGTTGTTGGTGCGAATCCTGCTCAGGGCGAGGTGTACAACATTATGTGATAAAGTTTGTCAGTGACTTGCCATAGGTTGGTGGTTTTTTCCTTGTACTCCGGTTTCCTCCACCAATAAAACTGACCGTCACGATATTACTGAAATATTGTTGAAAGAGACGTTAAACACCATAAAACCAACCAAAACCATCATTGGGTGAAATAACAGTATACATTTTTTGTATCTTCCTCTTGGAAATCTCAATATTTCACTGGCATCTATATATATATATATATGTAATTAAAATGTTTTAAATCATTTTTTTTTTCAGAATATCAAATGGAAATATGGGTGGTCTTGCCCCAGTGACAGAACAAGATGAATCAGAACCAGCAGAACAATTCGTGGTCAGACGTGAATGTGATGGAAATATGTTCATCCAACCAGCTGATTTAACCGAGGAAGGAATGGAGGGTCTAGATATTGCAGATGAGGCTACTAATGCTGCTGTAAGACACATTGAGTTCCGTGGAGAGGGTCTAGATGACCCCCTACCTGGGGAATATGCTCCTGTTCATTTAGCTCCACCAAATGAGGGCATTGAAGGTTGGTATACGTCATCAATTTATGATACTCATGATTAGAAATTGTTACAAGACATATATGATACTTTAGTTAACTCTTTACACTGTTATCATGTTTATGTTTTAGAATTAGGGAGGGGTTTATGGTGTTTTTCACCACTTTCAACAATATTTCAGTTTTATTGTGGTCAAGTTTTAGTATAATTATATTGAGGTTAAGTATACTATGGTATGTGATTTTAATTTTTAATTGCTAAAACAAATTTCTGCAATCAAAAGTTGAAGAATTACATTTTCAACAGATTTTTTTAAAAACATATTGCTGATCAATTGAACACTGGTTTCATTTACAATCATAAGCAATATTTATGACATTTTAATTTTCGATTTTGAAGACAGTCGCAGCCAAAAAGAAATGACAATGTCTTGTAATATTTCAAATCTAAGAGTGAAAAGTTAATATTAAAGTTGGTTTATTGTCACTTTCAGTCGTCACTTTCGGTCGTCACTTTCAGCAAATTTTCATCTACATCGTGACTACCATGGGGAGGAAAACCTGAATAGTTATAACAAACTGACCGGAAACATTAAAACTTGAAGTGGATATTGGGCCTTAGGTCAGTGTTGGTAGACTTGTAGTCAGAAGTAAGCGATCATAACCACTCTGACACACATGCCCTAAAGAAACATACTGTGGATGGGACTTTTGTTTAACGTCCACTATAAGTTAATATGAAGGATCCTTACTGTGTACATGACTGCAGTTAAAATGATATGTATGAGTTATAATAGTGAATGCATGTACTGCTTGATTAATAAGGGCACTGGCAAATGAAATTGAGATGATAATTATGCATTGAGTTTTCTTTATGTTAAAACTATCTTAGAATGTTTGAGTAAATTTTGAATTTAAAATACATTTTTTTTTAACTTCCAAATTTGCAATTATACAGAAATATGAAATATTTTAGCAGATTTTGTTTTCTAAAATGAGATTTATTTTGCCCTCAAGCAGAAACAGTTTTGCCTGCTATCGATGGTCGTAAGTATCCAATCCTGTTTTCAGCGCACTTAAATGATAATGCATGTGTTTTATTAAAACAATCTCTATATATTGTTATGATTAATCTGTTTTTTCATCACTACCTGTATATTGATGTAGTATGTTTAATCAAACCTAAATTGGTGATAGGGAAGTATGTTGCTGTATCTACCTATTTATTTTTTTATTATACCTCAGTATTAAGTTTTCCTACTAAAAAGACATATTCATAAATATTCTATTTACTGGTAAATTGTATAATGATCATGAACTATTCACCTCTCTTGTGTTATTTACAGGAGATGTGTTATATTATTTTCATGGAATTTTTAATCCTCTTGATTCATTAGATGAAACACTGTAATGAACATTCAAAATTCTCAGGATTTATCCTATTTCAGAAACCTACATACAACAACAAAAAACATGGCCATCAGTTCTGTTTCTGTTCATGATATTATAGTATCTTATGCTGTATGGTATAATAAATATTTATTGACTGGATATTCAGGAAATAGCCAGTTTATTGTTCCCCTCAATACCAACTATTGCCCATGTATTTTTCTCAGGCGATAGTTGGTGTCTCAGGGAACATTGAACTTGCCATTATCTTCATACCAGTCAATAATTGTGTTATATAATAACAATCATCCTTTTTGCCCCACTACTTCTGAATTTACTTACAATCATGGCATGATGAGTCAGTTCCAAGTTTGGTAGAAATGTTAATTGGAAGGTCTTCAATATTGTATGTAAATTTCATTCCATTCAGAAATTCAACATATTATGTTCTTTGACTGTCTTAAAAGAAAGGTTTTATTTGTGTGTTTTTGTGTTGATTGGAAATGTAAGATGGCTGCTGGACATAGTTTAACATATGATACTATGGAATTGTTTTAAAAAAAAAAGTCTTATTATGTGATGTAAAAAAAGTGAAAGAGGCAAGAAATACAACTCCCTCCTATTTATTTAAAAAATTAAACATTTGCATTAATAGAAAAAACACTTCTAATTTTACAATTCAATACCCCATTACTACAGTTGTGTGCCAAAAGTGCCAAAATATATAGGTAATTTTGAAATCTTTTTTGACTCACTTTTTGGCACTGTACTGTAAGAGCATAGGATCAAGATTAGGAAGTTGTCCAATAACAAGGTCTTAAATAATGATTTTGACCTTTGTTTGTTTTAATGAACTGTATTTGGGTTATATCAAAGTTAGTGACCGTTTATTGACTGGTAATGACGGAATGGTGGAATTTGATTGGATAATAACAATTTAATGATTCATTAAAATTTTAATACAACCAAGTCCTGATACCTGCATGTACATGCATTCATTAAATTTAAACTTCGTTATTTTTATTTGGAAGAATTTTTTTATGATATGTACTATGAAATACTTGTGAGAAATGAGATGTGGATTCTATAGTATAGGTCAAGACAATCCATGAATTCAATAAAATAACCCAACAAAATGGCATATTAGTTTAAATCATGGCATATTGTGGGAAATTTTTTGTAATACCGATATCCTTAACCTGGAAAAATTATCATTAGTTCATGAAATTGTAAAATTACTGAAGATTAGGTATAATTCAGACAAAAAATAACACTGTCATTTATACCAGATTTTACCAACCTAATATATACCTAAACTTGTTACCACCACTATATAACTGACTTCTCCTACCTAAATTTATTACCACCACAATATAACTGACTTCTCCTACCTAAATTTATTACCACCACGATATAACTGACTTCTCCTACCTACCTAAACTTGTTACCACCATGATATAACTGACTTCTCCTGCCTAAACTTGTTACCACCACGATATAACTGACTTCTCCTACCTAAACTTGTTACCACCACGATATAACTGACTTCTCCTACCTAAACTTGTTACCACCACGATATAACTGACTTCTCCTACATCAATTTTGTTACCACCACGATATAACTGACTTCTCCTACCAAAACTTGTTACCACCACGATATAACTGACTTCTCCTACCAAAACTTGTTACCACCACGATATAACTGACTTCTCCTGCCTAAACTTGTTACCACCACGATATAACTGACTTCTCCTGCCTAAACTTGTTACCACCACGATATAACTGACTTCTACCTAAATTTTGTTACCACCACGATATACTTGAAATATTGTTGAAAGTGGCATTAAACACCATAACCCTAACCCTGAAACTTGTTTGTGTTTATGATGTACATGAGCGCCGTATGACTTATACTACCTAAACTTGTATGTGTTTATAGCGTACATGAGTGCTGTATGACTTCTACTACCTAAACTTGTATGTGTTTATAGCGTACAGGAGTGCCGTATGACTTCTACTACCTAAACTTGTATGTGTTTATAGCGTACATCAGTGCCGTATGACTTCAACTACCTAAACTTGTATGTGTTTATAGCGTACATGAGTGCCATATGACTTCTACTACCTAAACCTGTATGTGTTTATAATGTACATGAGTGCTGTATGACTTCTACTACCTAAACCTGTATGTGTTTATAGCGTACATGAGTGCCGTATGACTTCTACTACCTAAACTTGTTAGTGTTTATGGCGTACACGAGTGCCATATGACTTCTCCTACTTAAACTTGTTGGTGTTTATGACGTACACGAGTGCCATATGACTTCTCCTACTTAAACTTGTTTGTGTTTATAACGTACATGAGTGCTGTATGGCTTTTTCTACCTAAACTTGTTTGTGTTTATAACGTACCTGAGTGCTGTATGACTTCTCCTACCTAAAGTTGTTTGTGTTTATAGCATACATGAGTGCCGTATGACTTCTACTACCTAAAGTTGTTTGTGTTTATAGCATACATGAGTGCTGTATGACTTCTCCTACCTAAAGTTGTATGTGTTTATAACGTGCATGAGTGCCATATGACTTCTACTACCTAAACTTGTTGGTGTTTATAGTGTACATGAGTGCCGTATGACTTCTCCTACCTAAACTTGTTTGTGTTTATAACGTGCATGAGTGCCATATGACTTCTCCTACCTAAAGTTGTTTGTGTTTATAGCGTACATGAGTGCTGTATGACTTCTACTACCTAAACTTGTTTGTGTTTATAACGTACATGAGTGCTGTATGACTTCTCTTACCTAAAGTTGTTTGTGTTTATAACGTACATGAGTGCCATATGACTTCTCCTACCTAAACTTCTTTGTGTTTATAGCGTACATGAGTGCCGTATGACTTCTCCTACCTAAAGTTGTTTGTGTTTATTACGTGCATGAGTGCCGTATGACTTCTCCTACCTAAAGTTGTTTGTGTTTATTGCGTACATGAGTGCCGTATGACTTCTACCTAAACTTGTTTGTGTTTATAATGTACATGAGTGCCATATGACTTCTCCTACCTAAAGTTGTTTGTGTTTATAGCGTACATGAGTGCCGTATGACTTCTC
>MJUT01058118.1:80162-101522 GCA_002080005.1 Gigantidas platifrons
GTTGTTTGTGTTTATAACGTACATGAGTGCCATATGACTTCTCCTACCTAAACTTGTTGGTGTTTATAGTGTACATGAGTGCCGTATGACTTCTACTAACTAAACTTGTTTGTGTTTATAATGTACATGAGTGCCATATGACTTCTACTACCTAAACTTGTTTGTGTTTATAGCGTACATGAGTGCCGTATGACTTCTACTAACTAAACTTGTTTGTGTTTATAACGTACATGTGTGCCGTATGACTTCTCCTACCTAAACTTGTTTGTGTTTATAACGTACATGAGTGCTGTATGACTTCTACCTAAACTTGTTTGTGTTTATAGCGTACATGAGTGCTGTATGACTTCTCTTACCTAAGGTTGTTTGTGTTTATAACGTACATGAGTGCCGTATGACTTCTCTTACCTAAGGTTGTTTGTGTTTATAGCGTACATGAGTGCCGTATGACTTCTACTAACTAAACTTGTTTGTGTTTATAACGTACATGTGTGCCGTATGACTTCTCCTACCTAAACTTGTTTGTGTTTATAACGTACATGAGTGCTGTATGACTTCTACCTAAACTTGTTTGTGTTTATAACGTACATGAGTGCTGTATGACTTCTCTTACCTAAGGTTGTTTGTGTTTATAGCGTACATGAGTGCCGTATGACTTCTACTACCTAAAGTTGTTTGTGTTTATAATGTGCATGAGTGCCGTATGACTTCTCCTACCTAAACTTGTTTGTGTTTATAACGTACATGTTTGCCGTATGACTTCTCCTACCTAAACTTGTTTGTGTTTATAACGTACATGAGTGCCGTATGACTTCTCCTACCTAAACTTGTTTGTGTTTATAGCGTACATGAGTGCTGTATGACTTCTCCTACCTAAACTTGTTTGTGTTTATAACATACATGAGTGCCGTATGGCTTCTCTTACCTAAAGTTGTTTGTGCTTATAGCGTACATGAGTGCCGTATGACTTCTCTTACCTAAACTTGTTTGTGTTTATAGCGTACATGAGTGCTGTATGACTTCTCCTACCTAAACTTGTTTGTGTTTATAACGTACATGAGTGCCGTATAACTTCTCCTACCTAAACTTGTTGGTGTTTATAGCGTACATGAGTGCCGTATGACTTCTCCTACCTAAACTTGTTTGTGTTTATAACGTACATGAGTGCTGTATGACTTCTCTTACCTAAAGTTGTTTGTGTTTATAACGTACATGAGTGCCGTATGACTTCTACTACCTAAACTTGATTGTGTTTATAACGTACATGAGTGCTGTATGTCTTCTACTACCTAAAGTTGTTTGTGTTTATAATGTACATGAGTGCCGTATGACTTCTCCTTGTACTAATTATTATCTGTCAAATTTCATTTGTTAATATTTTATGTCTCAGTAATTTGGAAGATTAGCTTGGATAATTAATGATAAAAGAGGAGTTTTTTTTTAAAGAAATAAAAAGATATTAAGAATAGAATGTGTAGTTAACTGTAAAATAGATGAAGGCGTTTAAAGATACATTTGAAATCTATAATACTGACAAAAATTCTCCTTCCAAATTACTGCAATTTCACTTTTATTCAATTTTTAATTATTTTTTTTAATCTGCACAAATTTATGTTTTACTCCATTAAGAGATTTATTTTGATTACATTTGAATTGTCAGGAAGATAAATTGTATATCACTACTCATACATTCATACATTTAAGGGTGTAGACCTGGGGTATGGGAGATAACTATATTTTCAGTGTCTTCTCAAATATATGATCATCTGTGAGTTTGAAAATTCCACCTCAATTCCAAGCTTCTTGGTGATAAAGATTGTTTACATTGGATTTGGCCCACAGGGGCTTGAATCGCTTTCATAGAGGTCACATGGCCTATATACCCTATATACTAACAGGGGATGTAACGACCAATGTAGCCAAGCCACTACAAGTTCTGTTTCAGGCTTGAAAAAAATATTAAAAAATCACACATTCAAACAATCTTTGTTGTCATTCGCTAGCATATTGATTTATCTTTCCGACGAGACATAATTTTTCACAGCTGCTTCACTCTAGAAGTCAGAGCACCCCTGCAAACTTGAAACTTTGCTCCAAAATAGGTCACCAACGTTTTGCCATGGCACACGGTCAACAGTAAAACTCCAAGAGTAAAGAGCACAATTGCGGACAATATCCGCATAAATCCTGACTGTCGTAAATACCTATGAACGCCTTCGACTCAACTATCACCAGAACAGTTCACATAGTGCAGACGAACAGCGGTAACTCACGTTTTTCAGTCCGGTATGAATCCTTTCAAATTTTGGAAGCCATTGTTAAAAGTACACAGCAGCAAATGAAATCTGTCATCTGATTGGTTAATATTTCTCACGACACGTTCACATTCTGATAACGCTTGAAATATATGCTTTTAAAAAAAATTCAGTGAGAATTACTTTTAGAAGTAATTTTATATGATTATAATATACCTAAAAATCATTTACAATATTTTTTATATGTTACGAATAAGTAAAAACACTTATCGTCTCATGAGAAATATTAACCAATCAGATGACAGATTTCATTTGCTGCTGTGTACTTTTAACAATGACTTCCAAGATTTGAAAGGATTCATACCGGACTGAAAAACGTGAGTTACCGCTGTTCGTCTGCACTATGTGAACTGTTCTGGTGATAGTTGAGTCGAAGGCGTTCATAGGTATTTACGACAGTCAGGATTTATGCGGATATTGTCCGCAATTGTGCTCTTTACTCTTGGAGTTTTACTGTTGACCGTGTGCCATAGCAAAACGTTGGTGACCTATTTTGGAGCAAAGTTTCAAGTTTGCAGGGGTGCTCTGACTTCTAGAGTGAAGCAGTTGTGAAAAATTATGTCTCGTCGGAAAGATAAATCAATATGCTAGCGAATGACAACAAAGATTGTTTGAATGTGTGATTTTTTAATATCTTTTTCAAGCCTGAAACAGAACTTGTAGTGGTTTGGCTACGTTGGTCGTTACATCCTTTGTTAGTATATAGGGTATATAGGCCGTGTGACCTCTATGAAAGCGATTCAAGCCCCTGTGATTTGGCCAGTTAAAAATATGACTCCTTTTCCTTTTACCTTTCCATAGTCATGCTCCTTGTATTTTATATCTTATTGCTGCTTATGCCAGTATCAGGCAGTGTGTTATTATTATATGCCCACAAAATATCATTGAAATATCTCTTTCCAGAAAAAATATTCCTCAAAATATGTTGTCAAAAATGCCAGAAATGTACATGTAACACAATTTGTGTGACAACCTTTTTCTATTGAATTTCAAGGGTTTGTAAAAAAACAAAAAATAAATTAAATATTCATCAGAATCTTAGATATTATGAAACTATAGAGCAAATTATATGGTATTGTATAAGTAAAAAATAGAAAGCTATATGTTTGGGGAAAAAATTGTAATATTATGTGATCCTCTCTAATACCTGTGCCGTCCCCTTCTCCTAAGACAAATAAAGAATAATCAGAATCAAACGAATGCAACTGGAGTACAGAATTTAAAGGAATTTAACAATACAGCTGGGTGGCTGTCTGTGTTTTTTTTTTTTTTTAATGAATTAATCAAGTATAGTCACCCTCAAACCACCCCTCCCTCTCCCCAGCCGACCTGAAAATAAATAAGACAAATGCAGTCATTTGGTAATTTGGACATCCACTGTGTCAATTATAAGAATTCAAAAAATGTTTGTTATTGGTAACTAGTTATTTTTTATCTCACAAACAAAGAAACTAGCAAAAGATGGGTGTGTGGTAACTTTCCTCGACAATTTCATTTTTTTTTCTGGGTGCCATGAAAAACATAAATTTAAATATTTTAAAAATCGGACGGTAAAAGTTTGTATAATTTGGTGCAATGATGTCTATATGTCTATTCTTCAGAGTAACATTTTTTGGTGGAAATTAATTGACAGGAATTTTTTTAATCAATACCAAGGTGGTCCTCAGGGCATCCTGCCTTTTTTGCAGTTTCTACTGTTTTGCATGTGATTATCTTCAAACAGGATATTCAGATATGCAAGATATTTCATATTTATTCAACAACAACACTCTCAAGTGTATTTAAGCCAAAATATTCCCTTTCAATCAGGAATAAATGTACATATCTATTAGAATCTTCCGAAACTAGTATTACCATCTGGCGTCCAGAATACCCCCAAAATTGCTATATTTAGGATGTGCTATGGAGAAAACGGCACGGTAAAATTTTTTGAAACTTTGGCAGATAATGTATTTAGATATAACTATTCCATGATGCAAATTAAAAAAAAAATTGATTGATGGGAAAATTCTAGGGTAACCCAGGTCTACACCCTTAAGTTATTGTGAAAAAAACCCCATTTAAGTTATAGTGAAAAAAAATCATTGTGTCTACAGACAAAATACAACAACCATACCACAACACAAACAGTAGTTTGGAAGTATGGCTGAACATTTACTCAAAGTGATGATTGTTGGTCATTGTAATAGCAAAAACTACTATTTCCACCTGTTACGGGATATTTTTAGCATTTAAATATTCCAGAGACAAGTGTTATGTTGAGTTTTTGTGTTTCTTTGAATTATCTCCCCTTTCTCATAATTTTTTTTTACAGTGTTTAAATATTCCAGTGACATATGTTATATATGTCAAGTTTTTATGTTTCCATTCTAAGAATTAAATAAGTTATAAGGTAGATATGCACATAATTTATTAAAACATACATGAATGGGTGCATTTGGCTATTATTGTATGGTACTTATATTCATGAGTGGATCAAAGGGGGCCCGGCTTACCTTGAAACCTTTTAAGATTATTGATCTACAATCCCCTACCCCCACAACCACCTTTTTAGAGCCAAAGAATTTAGGACCCTTTCCCCTGTTCGAAAAGTCTTGATCTGAGTCAAACTAATGTTTATGACTGACTCTTTCCCACTCCTTCCTGTGGCAGACTTTATGTGATAATGTTTGTCTTTGACATTCGCTGTATATATTCAATAAAACTAACATAGCTGTAATATTGTTAGAAATTGACATTAAATATATTATTAATCCTAATAGAAATCAAACAGTTTTATTGATCCCTATCAATATTATTTGTTTTGATCATTTTTGACTTACTAAATAAATGATTAGATAATAAATGGCTTTAGAATATCTAATGATTGGTAATTATCTGTTGCCAAGGAAACAAATTCCCAACATGGTAATTATATTCCATAAAATCATCACCTTTAACATTTATATCCTTTTAATTGTTCTGAAACTTTTCAACCAAATTAAGTTTTATGTATTTAATTTTAAAAATTATTTTTGAAATAAGAATTCTGAATTATGCCTTAATATGGTAGTCAGTATCCCCCCTAAATATGTTAAGTCCAACAGCTTTACATTTATTCTTCAATTGTCTCCCTTTCAGCAGACCTTTTAAATGATGTGAGAAAAAAATTGCATACCTATTTATTTTTTCATAATTTTATTTATTTTTCCAATCCAATTTTGGCCAGGGCTGTCAGGGGGTGGTCTTAATCATATGGTAGTTGGATTTCCAGCTACCTGTGCAATCAGTGCCAATCGCCTCTAATGTTGTGGGTTCTGACCCCTCTCAGGCGAGGTGTACTCGATACAACATTATATGATAAAGTTTGTCAGTGGGTTGGTGGTTTACTCCGGTTTTCTCCACCAATAAAACTGACCACCACGATATACCGGTAACTGAAATATTTTTGAAAGTGGCATTAAGCACCATAAATCAGAACTGTCAGGATAAAAAATACTGTTGTCAACCCCTGCGGCTACTGTCAGTACTTAATAATAATCCCTTTCTGAATCCCAACTGTCAGTATATTTATAATTCCATTGTGAGTTTCTACTGTTAGTAATTTATATATTGCCATGGTGAATCCTCTTATATCAGCACTTTAATATAATATATCCCCTTTATCTTATATACCTTTATGATCTTATACCATGTAGGTTTCACCTCAACTGATTCTTATTAATATTTAAGTTGACAATTAATAAGTTGTCATGGATATATGAATAAATTATGTCCCAAAAAAACACACTGATGATCATTATCAAAATCGGTACTGAAGGAATATGTTTCCAACATCATGGCATACATGTAAGTTTAAAATACATTTTGTCAGAATTTTGTTTTTGAATTTTAAAAAGTTAATAGGAGGAATTTTTCACAAATAATTAAAAAATAAAGATTTAAATTGTAAATATTGACCAATCACAGCAGGACATACCCTTCCTGTGGCAGATTTTGAAGTGCTATAAAGTCATTTTGTAGAAGAAAAAAAATACCAAGACTTATTTATAAATACATGAAAATTTACTTCTTATAAATCTGATCAAATACTCGACCACCTTTAACAAGTTGAAGACTATGTCAGTCATTATGTTGTTTACTATCAATTTGTTTTTATTATACAATGTAGGTTATTCTGTGTTAAAAGAATTATAAAATTTTATTCTCATCCAACAAATATTTTTTTTAATATTTTTTATTGCTGCATATCATTTGCCAAATTACAAGATTTAATTATACAGAAATGAAGAAATAATAAAATTGAAAATGAAAAACACAAACTATAGAAACCTATAAACATTTTATCTTTTTCAATGATGTAATGTAAAACAATAAATTGTAACCATGTTGTTGAAATTTCTAACATTAAAATGATTTTGATATTTAGAGTTAAACATGTTTCTATCAAATATTCTGGTCTTGGTGTCATTTATAATTAATTTCTTTTGACCAAAATCGATTGCCAGTATATCAGACTGAATTAAAACATAATCTTAACTGGACAGAGTCACAAATAAATCTGTTCTAACAAATATTGTAATACAACTTCCTACATTTCCTTTCTGTCATTTCCATGTTAAAGCACTCGTTAAACCATGATTAGCACAAATTGATAATGTCACAATAGGTTTTGTGCAAATTTTGTCAATGGTATCGTCCATTTGCGATACAAATTGCAGATTTTCTTTTTGCACATTTTAAAATAAAATCAAAATAATTTATGCTATCTCCTTGTTTATTTATGATTTTGCGATAGGTAGATCTAACAATTTTATAAATTTTAACCCTTGTTCCACTATTCTCCATAAGTGTAAACTTTTCATGAAAATAGACTTGCCTACAGTCTCTAGTAAACCTCAGGCTGCCATAAATTACAGGTAATTTTATTTTATTTCATTTTTTATCATCAATCGCCATATTCAAGGTTGACTATATATGTATTCAAAATGTTCCTTACTCTTTTTTTCTCTCTTTAGATTTAAAGAAACCACCTCTTGCTCCCAGCCGCTCAGGGTCAAGAATGGCAATGCAAAAAAACAAAAAATAAATTAAATATTCATCAGAATCTTAGATATTATGAAACTATAGAGCAAATTATATGGTATTGTATAAGTAAAAAATAGAAAACTATGTTTGGGAAAAAAATTGTAATATTATGTGATCCTCTCTAATACCCGCGTCGTCCCCTTCTCCTAAGACAAATAAAGAATAATCAAAATCAAACGAATACCACTGGAGTACAGAATTTAAAGGAATTTAACAATACAGCTGGGTGGCTGTCTGTGTTTTTTTTTGTTTTTTTTAATGAATTAATCAAGTATAGTCACCCTCAAACCTCTCCCTCCCCAGCCGACCTGAAAATAAAAAAGACAAATGCAGTCATTTGGTAATTTGGACATCCACTGTATCAATTATAAGAATTCAAAAAATGTTTGTTATTGTTAACTAGTTATTTTTTATCTCACAAACAAAGAAACTAGCAAAAGATGGGTGTGTGGTAACTTTCCTCGACAATTTCATTTTTTTTCTGGGTGCCATGAAAAACATAAATTTAAATATTTTAAAAATCGGACAGTAAAAGTTAGTATAATTTGGTAAAAAATTTTGAAACTTTGGCATATAATGTATTTAGATATAACTATTCCATGATGCAAATTAAAAAAAAAAATTGATTGATGGGAAAATTTTAGGGTAACCCAGGTCTACAACCTTAAGTTATTGTGAAAAAAAACCATTTAAGTTATAGTGAAAAAAAAATCATTGTGTCTACAGACAGAATACAACAACAACCATACCACAACACAAACAGTAGTCTGGAAGTATGGCTGAACATTTACTCAAAGTGATGATTGTTGGTCATTGTAATAGCAAAAACTACTATTTCCACCTGTTACTGGATATTTTTAGCATTTAAATATTCCAGAGACAAGTGTTATGTTGAGTTTTTGTGTTTCTTTGAATTATCTCCCCTTTCTCATAATTTTTTTTTACAGTGTTTAAATATTCCAGTGACAAATGTTATATATGTCAAGTTTTTATGTTTCCATTCTAAGAATTAAATAAGTTATAAGGTAAATATGCACATAATTTATTAAAACATACATGAATGGGTGCATTTGGCTATTATTGTATTATTTGTTTTGATCATTGACTTACTAAATAAATGATTAGATAATAATTGGCTTTAGAATATCTAATGATTGGTAATTATCTGTTGCCAAGGAAACAAATTCCTAACATGGTAATTATATTCCATAAAATCATCACCTTTAACATTTATATCCTTTTAATTGTTCTGAAACTTTTCAACCAAATTAAGTTTTATGTATTTAATTAAAAAAAATATTTTTGAAATAAGAATTCTGAATTATGCCTTAATATGGTAGTCAGTATCCCCCCTAAATATGTTAAGTCCAACAGCTTTACATTTATTCTTCAATTGTCTCCCTTTCAGCAGACCTTTTAAATGATGTGAGAAAAAAATTGCATACCTATTTATTTTTTCATAATTTTATTTATATATCCAATCCAATTTTGGCCAGGGCTGTCAGGGGGTGGTCTTGATCATATGGTAGTTGGATTTCCAACTACTTGTGCAATCAGTGCCAATTGCCTCTAATGTTGTGGGTTCTGACCCCTGTCAGGCGAGGTGTACTCGATACAACATTATATGATAAAGTTTGTCAGTGGGTTGGTGGTTTACTCCGGTTTCCTCCACCAATAAAACTGACCACCACGATATACCGGTAACTGAAATATTTTTGAAAGTGGCATTAAGCACCATAAATCAGAACTGTCAGGATAAAAAATACTGTTGTCAACCCCTGCGGCCACTGTCAGTACTTAATAATAATCCCTTTCTGAATCCCAACTGTCAGTATATTTATAATTCCATTGTGAGTTTCTACTGTTAGTAATTTATATATTGCCATGGTGAATCCTCTTATATCAGCACTTTAATATAATATATCTCCTTTATCTTATATACCTTTATGATCTTATACCATGTAGGTTTCACCTCAACTGATTCTTATTAATATTTAAGTTGACAATTAATAAGTTGTCATGGATATATGAATAAAATATGTCCCAAAAAAACACACTGATGATCATTATCAAAATCGGTACTGAAGGAATATGTTTCCAACATCATGGCATACATGTAAGTTTAAAATACATTTTGTCAGAATTTTGTTTTTGAATTTTAAAAAGTTAATAGGAGGAATTTTTCACAAATAATTAAAAAATAAAGATTTAAATTGTAAATATTGACCAATCACAGCAGGACATACCCTTCCTGTGGCAGATTTTGAAGTGCTATAAAGTCATTTTGTAGAAGAAAAAAAATACCAAGACTTATTTATAAATACATGAAAATTTACTTCTTATAAATCTGATCAAATACTCGACCACCTTTAACAAGTTGAAGACTATGTCAGTCATTATGTTGTTTACTATCAATTTGTTTTTATTATACAATGTAGGTTATTCTGTGTTAAAAGAATTATAAAATTTTATTCTCATCCAACAAATATTTTTTTTAATATTTTTTATTGCTGCATATCATTTGCCAAATTACAAGATTTAATTATACAGAAATGAAGAAATAATAAAATTGAAAATGAAAAACACAAACTATAGAAACCTATAAACATTTTATCTTTTTCAATGATGTAATGTAAAACAATAAATTGTAACCATGTTGTTGAAATTTCTAACATTAAAATGATTTTGATATTTAGAGTTAAACATGTTTCTATCAAATATTCTGGTCTTGGTGTCATTTATAATTAATTTCTTTTGACCAAAATCGATTGCCAGTATATCAGACTGAATTAAAACATAATCTTAACTGGACAGAGTCACAAATAAATCTGTTCTAACAAATATTGTAATACAACTTCCTACATTTCCTTTCTGTCATTTCCATGTTAAAGCACTCGTTAAACCATGATTAGCACAAATTGATAATGTCACAATAGGTTTTGTGCAAATTTTGTCAATGGTATCGTCCATTTGCGATACAAATTGCAGATTTTCTTTTTGCACATTTTAAAATAAAATCAAAATAATTTATGCTATCTCCTTGTTTATTTATGATTTTGCGATAGGTAGATCTAACAATTTTATAAATTTTAACCCTTGTTCCACTATTCTCCATAAGTGTAAACTTTTCATGAAAATAGACTTGCCTACAGTCTCTAGTAAACCTCAGGCTGCCATAAATTACAGGTAATTTTATTTTATTTCATTTTTTATCATCAATCGCCATATTCAAGGTTGACTATATATGTATTCAAAATGTTCCTTACTCTTTTTTTCTCTCTTTAGATTTAAAGAAACCACCTCTTGCTCCCAGCCGCTCAGGGTCAAGAATGGCAATGCCTATGGCCAAGGCTACAGGAGTGAGTTTACTAGATGACTTAGTCGTGTCAACACATACGCCGCATTCTGCTCCATCATCAGGCCACCTAGCTAAGTCAAGTACGAATCCATTGAAAGATATTAATGATAATAGGTAAGTTGTCAATTAACACAGAAATTAAGTTTAAACACCTGAATGTATTTATTATTGTGTTTAAATTACAAACATATCCACTAGAAAGTTATGAACAACAAATAATGTCACAGAAATTACCTTCTGTCAATACTATAAACAATTATAGTCTTAGGTCCACCAATTTACCAAGTAAATGAGACCATCAACATATAGTAATGTACATGTTAGAGGCTCTGAGTTAGTTTGAATTACTATACATGTAAATGGAACTGAGTTAGTTTGAATTACTTACTGTACTGTACATTTTAGACGATCTGCTGTTCGAGGGAGTAAAACAATGCCAAAATTTTCTAGTCTAAGCTGTGATAGGTAATTACATGTTGTTAAATTGCACTGTGTAAGGGTAAAAGGTACACAAATGTAATGTATGATATGGAGTTGAATTGAAATTTTGGAGAAAAGTACATAGTCATTGGGAATTGTTTGAGAAAATTACACTCTAAGTCTTTGGGAATTGTTTGAACACTTTTTATTGCATGTCACTCGGAATTCTTTGATAAAATTACATTTCAGATGCATGGACATTTCTTGATAAAATTAACATTTTAAAGGAAAGAGAAATATTTTAATTTATTTAAATTTTACTGTTAAAGGGATATGATACTATTGACCTTCCTCTAAAATCTAAGCATATTTTAGATTTAAGTATGAACTTTCTGCAATACAATATACAACTCAATTAAACATGCTGATTTCTAAGATTTTGCAGATGAAAATTGGTAACAAAAATAAAGAAATGTGGGTTTTTATGATATTTTCAGATTTTTTTTTTTAATTTTGTAATTTGATAAAACATTTTTTTTTCTTTATAACTATTGAAATATTGTGATTCTCTAAAAATCAGTATACTGGTTTCAAAATTCCCACAACCATCATGTTTTATACATATACATTTTTGTAAATGTTAGAGTGAAACAAGTAACTTTGTTTGTGTTATATGTCCCAGAACCTTCATATTTTAATTTAATTCTTTATTTGTTTAATGAGGATTACCAACAGCCAATGGCTACGAACAGTTTTCCGCATAGTTTATCTTTTATGAAATTATATTGATCCCCTTGTCAAGGTGGCATATGCAAGCTGTCTTGTGTTTATTGAGTTTTATTTATTTTAACATGAAATAAATATATTTGTTTGATTTAGTGTAATTTAAAATTTTTAAGAATAGGAATAAAAAATTGTAAAATTATACAACTTACATCTAATTTTGACTTTACTTCTCTCTCTGAAGGAGATTAATTCATGATATGTTTATATAATAGTATGTATATATATTTATGTAAATTTCACATGAAAAGATTTGGAAAGCTGCAATATATCTGAATTTGAATGTTGATGAGTTATTTCCCCTGAAAATGAACATTTAAATAAACATTGTAGTATTTAGATAATACTATTTACATGTACTTACAGTAGTTGATTGTAATGATTATCTTCTTTTAAATTTTTTTCAGAATATTTTTCTCTAGTAATATTTTTCTGACTGATAACTGTTCCTATGTAAATGTTATGAGTTACTTCAGGAAATCTACAATGTTAATAAACCCCATATTTAATGTCATTATTTTCAGAACAAAATCTATATCACCAAAGTTACGACCTCTAGAGAGGCCACAAAGTGCTGACCAAGTCAAGTTAAAGCCTCAACCTCCTCCTCCAAAGTCTGCCTGCGGACATCCTAATGCTGGACAAGAACTATGTTACCTCTGTCACCAAAGAGAACGCAGGAACATTCCTGTCTCCTTCGTAGAGGAACGTAAGAGGAGAGAGGAGGAGGAAGACAAATTATTACAACAGTTCCAACATATGAAAGATGCAGAGGAAACATTAGGCGAACAGGTCTGTCTAATTATTAAACTTTCTACGTATATCATGTTCCTAAATTTGTTAAAATCAGACGATGCAAATTTTTTTTTCACAAGTCAACCAGTGTATGCATTGTCAAAAAATAGAATCATTTAAAAGATAGTGTAGAAGTAGTTTAGTTGTTTTTGTTACTATTGTTGGAATTGTTGACCATCACTGTTTAAAACTTTCTTCTCATTATTAAATGACGATTTCATCATCCATTACACGATGATATAAAATATTTAAAAAACTGCATTGATTTCTCTTGATAAAGATCCTATAATACTTAAAGACTATGCTTTAATATCTTCTTATCATGATAAACTGTGGGGGCAGCAAAGGGGTAGTTGCAACACAACAGGCCTCTCATTGTTCGCTGTGTCAGGAGATTATTCCATTGTTTGGAAGAAATTGTCAAAAAAAGCCGTTAATTATTCACAGTTGTTAATTGTAAAATTAATTTGGGTTTTTATGAAAGACATATTTTAGAAATGCCTCAAATTTTTTTAAGTACCTCATTAATGCTTATTAGTTCATGTCATGCATGGTAACAGAGATTTACAGTTGATGCTGATCTGATAATGTTAGGAGATAACTGATTGTTTAAAATGTCTAGATTTCCTGATTTCTATGCTCATGGATTAAATTGGAAAAAATCAGTTCATTTTCCTCCCATTGGCAAGGATAGTACAGTAAGATATCATAGCAAAAATTTCTTTTTCAATGTTTTAATTATTTAACAGTCTAAATTTAAGCAGCCAAAGACTCAAAAACTGTAAAGATTTCTGTAAATTTAGATTTATGTACATTTTATATCTGATTTTTATACTATTTTTGTTGCATCTACATTCATGGAATGATTAAAAAAAGTTATTATTTTTTGCAAAAAATCTGTTATTTTTGTTATTAAAATTATGATTTGACATTTAATTATTATCCTTTTAGATCAGACATATGGTTAATATTGGGAGTAATTAAAAACAATGTCTTATAAAAACCATCAATTTGTAGTTTTAGGGTTATTTTTCAAGCCATAATAATAGTTATCTCCCTTTCTGAAAAACCCAAAATATTTAATTTAAACAATATTTATTTCGGAAATAATCGGACAATACAGTACATCAAACATATTTGCACCTTTTCCTGATTAATTCGATAGAAGCACCATATATATTTGTTTTAAATTCAGATTTGAAAGAACTTCCAATGTTGGTTTTACTTCAAAAATATTTAAGAAATTTATCATCTAGAAATGATATTTTTCTGAATTTACAATTATTTACCTGTAATTTATGTTAATTTTTTTTGGTCAAATGTGCAAATTTTACTGATTTTTACACCTCAAATCCCATATTAAAAGTTAATTTATAATTTTTTTAGGCAAAAAATGAAAAACTTAAATTTAAAGTGGCATTAGCTACGATTTTGACCAAAACAAATGTATGCTTTGGAAATTGGTAAATAGCTTTAAAATGATGAAATAAAGGTAAATATTTCAAATTAAACAGCTTATCGAACCACTTTCCGCCTTTTGAGAACGAAAATTACCATCGATTACTTATTTGCTTGCAAGCAAATAATTTGACCTTGCTTTTTCCGTATGCAATTGACCTTACTAGTGACAGGTAAAAACGAATAATTTGTATTTTGTCGCTTATTAACTGCCAACTTGCATGGTTCTTTGTCAGTAATTAACACAGACTAAAAGCAGATTCACAAAAAATAAGAAATAAGTGCATTGTTGTACTGATTTAATGACGATTCGGCAAACTCCGTAAACAATGTCGATAATTAAGATGGTGTCCATTTCTTGATTGATCTTAAAACACGAGCAGTTGCACGTGTTTTCCCCGATGCGCGTACATTTCATAACACATATAAGTTACAGAAACATGTTTTATTAAGGCATCAATCAGATCTGATAGTTTTTATGGGTAACAAAAATTTACGATTGGGCAGATAATGCCCCTTTAAACCCTGAATTTACTTTAATTAAAGGGATGTAATTTTCATTTTTTTTGCTTGAACATGTACAGATATCAACCTCTCAGATTAACAACAATTATGAAATGTTTACTTCTTTTAACCCTGTTCTGAAATATCAATGGAATACGTTTGGTATTCATATGCACGTGTCTGGAAAATGTTAGCCAAGTTATAAAGGTTTGGAAAACAAATAATTTAGCTTTATTTTCCTACATTTTGTTTTTCAGGAAGATCATCTAGCCAAGAGACATGATCTTCAGAAAATGGCAGCTTTTAATCTGGGTGTTGCTGAAGCTGTACAAACAAAAAAGAAAACCAGGGATATGGATTTTCATGTGAGTATATTATGCTGTTTCCTGCTGGGAGAATTTGTTCTGTGTGGAAGTGACTGAAATTGGTTTAGCTACTTTAATCTGTGCTTGTACTAATTTAAAGAGATATTTTTAGCAATACCGTAATTAGGGTTGCATAATGCTCATTGGTGCATAATGCGCACCCCCCTTTTGGCCTTGAAAATATCCAGAAAAAAACTAGTTCGTGTCTATAATGTGCATGAACTTTCAAAAAAAATCGCAGTCAGAAATGTAAGCATTAAATATCAATCGTATATATTTTTCAGTCCTTTGAGCATGTTTCATTTGCTGGTAGAATTTAAGAACCATTTATCTCTTTTCATCTTCAATAAAGTTGCAAAATATGAAATGTTTTGGGTTTTATTGGCGTTTTCATACGATGTTTTTGTTATCCGTACAATAGTAAGCAAAAAAACATGGCGGACATGTGATTTCCAGGTCTGAGAAAGAGTGAAACACATTGTTCTTGTTTATAATGCACACCCCTCCTACAAAATAAAGAATCTGGTCAAAATCCTGTGCATTATGCACCAGTAATTAAGGTATGTAAATTTGTGAACTAGTGGCTGTAAAATTTGTTTAAATAGTTTATTCAGGGTCAAATCTATCAGAATGTTTTGTTGAAAGAGGTATTAACCAAGACCACAGTTTAACACCAGTTGAGTTCTATTTTATATATTTATTAATGACCCTTCAGAGATATTTAATGAATGCCTTAAACCACCTATAATTGTCTGTTCTTTGCCATCACAGATCTCCTACAAAAAAGACATATAATTAATATTACAAAGGATTATTTTTCAAATGTGCCAGAGATCCTGAATTTTCTTCTTTGTCAGAATAGATGTAGAGTCTAAATAAGATTTATTTACACATTTCAGAGATCATACATTTTCCAAAGACGTCCACTTACTCCACCTAGAATATTTAAACAAGAAGAATACTCGAAAGATCTAACTAAACAGGTCAGTATCTAGGGAATATCATATGTTTTACTAGTCTGTTTCTAAATATCTAGGTCAATAGGTCAGTATTTAGGACATATCATATATGTTTTTCTAGTCTCTTTAAAGATCTTGGTCAGCAAGTCAATCTCTAGGACACACCCCATATGTGTTACTAGTGTGTCTTTAAAGATCTAAGTCAGCAGGTTAATATCAAGGACATATCCTATATGTTTTACTAGTCTGTCTTTAAAGATCTAGGTCAGCAGGTCAATATTTAGGACATATCATGTATGCTTTACTTGTCTGTCTCCAGTCAAAATCTTCTTTACAGAGATGCAACAGCCTGGACTTTGTACCTTTCTTATTACCCCACCCACCCACGCAAACTTAGTTTGGGGGGAGGGGGTATATAGGAATTGGCCTGTCTGTCTATCTGTCCGTTTGTCTTTCCGGACCAACTTCCCAATCTTTTGTCTGATTTCCACCAATCTTTGTGGAATTTAAGATCATGATGTTTGAACTTTGCAGTATACAGGATTTTATTGTCCATTGAGTTTTACCCCTGTTATGCCTCTTTGGACTTTGAGACAATTCACCGTGCACTTTGTCATAAGTCTCCCACATGCTTAATGAGATGTTTGTTATACTTAGTATATTGCGAGATCCTAATATGAAGATGTGCACATTAATAGTATATCCTGGTCCATTGAGTTTTTCCAGAGTTATGCCCATTTGGACTTGGAAATTTGATACAATTCACCATGCACTTTGTCATCACTTTGTTGATATAAATAAAATTTAAGAAACATTAAATTAAAGTTTGTTTTGTCCTTATTATTGATGTCTATCTTGATTTAGTGCATTAATCAAAATAAATCTAGTCTGACATCTAATGGGACATAATTGAACTTGCACATTTATTTCATTCATTATGCTATTGACCTTGTAAGTGCAACTCTTCTGGCAGTCTATGAAAGTTTATATGTTGTTAGATCCACATATGCCGATGTTGAAAGGGTGGGTGGGTCCATCACGTTTTTCCAGAATTATGAGTCTAAAAGTTGTGTTCCAAATATGTTTTGGCTCAATTAAGATGATGGGGACGCGGGGGGGTATTAGTCCCACATAGCGGACAGTTAAGTTATTCCATTTATGTATCAAAGCAGAACTCCTGCATCCAGCAGTACCTCTAGTTCACATTCTCATGCCCTTTTAACAAACATTTTTGCTATGAAAGTGAAAATCTTTTCTGACAATATTTTTAGTCCAGTCCTCAGGAAAGAGGGGGGGTGGGTGGCTGTGATCATGCAGCTATAACTATCAATGCAATCAGTGCCTATCATTGAAAGAAAATTGATTCAGTTGATTTGCATTCATTATATTCGTCCTGCTTTCCTCCCTCAGTAAATCTGATAGTTACAAAATAGCTGACAAATACCTGAAGTTTTTAGTAGAAACCTATAACCTTAACTCTATATAGAAGAATTTTAATTGTTCCTACTCTGTATATTTAGGTGGACATAAAAGAAGATGCTAAAAAGAAGAGAAAGGCTGATGAAGACTTCTTAGAGAGATTAGAACAAGTACAGCTGGCTGAAGAGTAAGTGTTCTGATTTTGACCACCAAACAATTGCAAGATGATCACTGTTTTTATATCAGAAAAAAATGAAACAAATAATTATACACTTGCATGGTTTAAGTTTGATCCTGATCATTACAGAGGAAGTCTCAATTTAATGATAAAAAAAAGGCAAAGTTAGCCGTGTTTTTGGATGATATTATATGCAGAGGTTTTTTTTGTTGATTGGAAATCCAAAATGTCGACCATCTCAAGATAGAGGACTACTTTATGTTGAAAATCTGCTGAAAAGTTGCAACATGAAATATATATTGTCTTTGCACAAACAGATGTTTTTATACTGATTGTAAATTTGAAATGGTCACCACCAAAACATTATTTTAATATAGAGCAACGTCGGCAATTTTCGTCCAGAGGCAGTTTTCATCCACTTTTTATTATCGCGGGATTTTTAAACATATAAAGCAAAGCTTCCGATAAATGTGCACGAGCGCGTATGCAGTTGGCAGCAAGGTATGTAAAGATGAAGTCTTGGTAATTTGTAATCCTTATACAAAAAGTTAGCAGCATATGAACATTGATATTTTTTTTTCGCCACACGATAATGGTGTCTTACGAGACATGTTAAAAAGGATACCCCATTTCTCAACAGTCATTCGCTCATTTGATATGTTCATTCACGCCAAACCACACAGGGTTCATCGATAGTATCTAACAGAATAAAACTGATACGAATACTTCCTGCTTAAGCACATCTGTATTTAATTTATTCGAGTTAGATACTATTTTAATTTCTCTCTACCATTCGTCTATTTTCGTCCAGTAAATGGAGTTTTATGTGCATTTCATTCACAAACTTTGATGCCATTGTTTACATCTAAAAATGACGTCACGGAAACTATGCTATTCTCTGGACTCGGCGTGTATAGTTTATATAAATGCAAAAAATGCACATTATTATACTTTTTTATTTAACAAATTAATCGTTAAAACTTACCATTGATGGAAATGCGAAGCAGACTGTTTGAATTTAACATTTTGATTGTTTATTTAAAGTGGACGAAAACTGCCGATTCATCATCAAGTTTTTAAAAGAAGTTAATGATTTGTGAAGGAAAAAGTTCAAACTTTTCAATGAAGGAACAAATTTCTTACTATCGATATAAAATATATATAAAAATATTGTATTACGTTTCATTCACTTATGACGTCATATTAGAAAACCCGTTAAGTGGACGAAAACTGCCGACGTTGCTCTACTTCAATAAACAATCTTTTAATAACTAGCTGATTAATGTGATAGAAGCTCAGGTGAGTCTCCATTAGATACTCAGGTGAGCCTTCATTAGATACTCAGGTGAGCCTCCATTAGATACTCAGGTGAGCCTCCAGTAGATACTCAGGTGAGTCTCCATTAGATACTCAGATGAGTCTCCAGTAGATACTCAGGTGAGCCTCCATTAGATACTCAGGTGAGCCTCCATTAGATACTCAGGTGAGCCTCCAGTAGATACTCAGGTGAGTCTCCATTAGATACTCAGGTAAGTCTCCATTAGATACTCAGATGAGCCTCCAGTAGATACTCAGGTGAGCCACCATCAGAGATTCAAGTGAGCCTCCATTAGACTCAGGTTAGCCTCATTGGATACTCAGGTGAGCCTCCATTAGATAATCAAGTGAACCTCATTGGATACTCAGATGAGCCTCCATTAGTTAATCAGGTGAGCTTCCATTAGAGACTCAGGAGGGCCTCCATTACATAGGTATTAATATTCTTTGCAATCAGTACAGCAAAAAAAATCCAGTTCTATTCATATTCATTGAAATGTTGTATTTTTTAGTTTAGCCAAGCAAAGAGAGCAGTTTTTACGAGAAAAATTTGAGCAACAAGATATGTATAAGAATGCTTTAGAAACCCAGGTAAGCCTCATTCTGAATGTACTTATATATGACCTATTTGGTAATCTCTCACATCTTTTCAGGGTATAAGCCAAGTCAATGTATGGAATTAATTTACAGAAAGCTAAATCATTTCGAAACCAAAAGATTTTTAATATTATTTTACTAATTGAAGATATATTTCATGAGATCATTTGATTCCATATTTGGCTGATACCCTGTATTTTGTTTATATTTCCCTCCACCACAAAAGATCTTATAATTCTAATCTTATTAACTATTATACTTCAATGTTGTCCAAGTTTGTTGTGAATTTTTATATAGAGTGAAGACTTGTCTAAACTGAACCATATACATCTCTCATCATATTTATTGCTGACATTATAAACTTCAGACATTGAACTTGTCTAATCTGATTACCTGTCTATTTCAAACAAAACTTGTGTCTTAAGCAATGCAATTTTCTTTAGACAACATGCAGTGAAATTTACTTTTCTATCTTCTATCTTTAATTTATATTTTTTTCCTTAAATTAATTTGAAATAAAGTATCATTCTTGTCTCAATGATTAAAATGAAAATTAATAAAAATAGTTCATTCTGTGTTTGTTTTTATTGTGTGTGCTATTTTTGTATATTTTACTGGTTCCCTAATTTTTCTAGCCACAGTATGTGTTATATATTATACTGGTTCCATAAACTTTTCTGGGTATATGATGTTTTGTATATTATACTTGCTCCTTAAATCTTTCTGGGTATATCTTGTGTTGTATATTATACTGGTTTCCTGAATCTTTCTAGATATATAATGTGTTGTATACTATACTGGTTCACTAAATCTTTCTAGGTATATCATGTGTTGTATATTATACTGGTTCCCTAAATCTTTCTAGGTATAGCTTGTGTTGTATATTATACTGGTTTACTAAATCTTTCTAGATAGATATATCTTGTGTTGTATATTATACTGGTTTCCTAAATCTTTCTAGATATAAAAGGTGTAATACCACTAAAGAATTCTCCATAGCCTTCTATGTTAAATAAACAAAAAATTGAGCTTTCATACAGGATTCATCTTAAGTTTAATCTAAGTGACACTCATATCTCATGGAAGGGATACCTAATTGGAAGCTTAAATCCGAAAATCAACATACATTTAATTGCATATAAGAAAAAACAGACAGTCTGAAGATGTCTACCGTCAAAAATCCTACTTTCACTTTCGATTTAACACAAATTCAGGTGGTTTCTTTCCAATGCAATCAATTTTTTCCCCTTTTTTTTTTGGCCTCGTAGAAATGATCTCACAGTATACTAAACTATGTTAATTCATGCTATGTTCCCATTAATTATGCATTTTAAGACATTTAATAAGACCTAATACCTAGATATTAAGTAAAAATTACTTCAAACCACCCCAAATTGGAAAAATTATGATTGTTGATTTTCAGGTTTCTGTTATTTCTTATGACCTGCAACTATAATTTCCCTCAAAACTCAATAACTGTATGTTTCTTGACAGTTTTTGTTATGTTTCTTGTTAGCCTGTTGCACAAATGTACATTTCAGTCAATTTATACTCTAAAATATAAATTCCACATTGACAGTTTGAAAAATTAACAGTAAATGTCCAGTGACAAATGCAATTTTCCTAAGATCACTAAAAATACCTGGTTTTAAGTACATAATTCTTAAATAAAGCTGCTTTCCATAGCCTTATATTGTTTCATGTGCACATTTTACATGTGTTCTAACTATAACTACCCAAATTTATGAGGAAAAATATGTAGGATTAGAAAATTTTCAAAAATGGTATCACCATATACCATATTTGAAGTCGACTAAATGCCGCA
>MJUT01058118.1:101618-119241 GCA_002080005.1 Gigantidas platifrons
CCTAAAAGGTGTAATACCACTAAAGAATTCTCCATAGCTTTCTATGTTAAATAAAAAAAAATTGAGCTTTCATACAGGATTCATCTTAAGTTTAATCTAAGTGACACTCATATCTCATGGAAGGGGTACCTAATTGGAAGCTTAACTCCGAAAATCAACATACATTTAATTGCATATAAGAAAAAACAGACAGTCTGAAGATGTCTACTATCAAAAATCCTACTTTCACTTTCGATTTAACACAAATTCAGGTGGTTTCTTTCCAATGCAATCGATTTTTTATTTGAAACCACAAGGACATCATATATGGGCTTAAAATTATCCTAAAATATGTAGGTTTCTGCTGACATTCAGTATTTTGCAGTATCTAATAGGGTTTATTTTTTATCCAACAATGTAGGAATCCATTTTGTGTTTACGTACTACTTTCCCATACATCCTTTTCGACTGGTACCCATGTTTAGTGGTATTACACCTATATCATGTGTTGTATATTATACTGGTTCCCTAAATCTTTCTAGGTATATTATATTTGTATATTATACTGGTTTCCTAAATCTTTCTAGATATAGCATGTGTTGTATATTATACTGGTTCCCTAAATTTTTCTAGGTATATCATGTGTTGTATATTATACTGGTTCCCTAAATCTTTCTAGATATATCATGTGTTGTATATTATACTGGTTTCCTAAATCTTTCTAGATACATGTATATCATGTGTTGTATATTATACTGGTTCCCTAAATCTTTCTAGGTATAACATGTGTTGTATATTATACTGGTTTCCTAAATCTTTCTAGATATTGCATGTGTTGTATATTATACTGGTTCCCTAAATCTTTCTAGGTATATCATGTGTTGTATATTATACTGGTTTCCTAAATCTTTCTAGATACATGTATATCATGTGTTGTATATTATACTGGTTCCCTAAATCTTTCTAGATATAGCATGTGTTGTATATTATACTTGTTTCCTAAATCTTTCTAGGTATAACATGTGTTGTATATTATACTTGTTTCCTAAATCTTTCTAGATATATCATGTGTTGTATATTATACTGGTTCCCTACATCTTTCTAGGTATAACATGTGTTGTATATTATACTGGTTCCTAAATCTTGCTAGATATATCTCATGTTGTATATTAAACTGTTCCCTAAATCTTTCTGGGTAGACCATGTCAGCATGTGTTGTATATTATACTGGTTCCCTAAATATTTCTAGGTATATCATGTGTTGTATGTCTTACTTTTTTCCCACACAGATGAAACAGTTGAAGGTAGCCAGTAGTTTTAAATTATTTTCATTTCAGTGTAGATTATGCCATCTTTTTCATTTTTTATATAGATATATATATATAGTGAGGGCATTCTTTGTCATGATCTCATGGTAGTTGGATTTACAACTACCTGCACAATCAGTGTCTGTTACCACTAAAGTTGTGAGTTCAAATCCCGCTCATGGTGGGGTGTACTTAATACAACATTATGTGTAAAAGTTTGTCAGTGACCCGGTTGGTCAGTGGTTTCCTCCACCAATAAAACTGACCGCCATGATATAATTGAAATATTGTTGAAAGTGGTGTTAAACACCACAATATGGTTTAAATTTACTGGCCAATGTTTAAATAATGGATTGGAAGTCTGTTTCATTATGGCTCTGGTTCATTAAACTTGATCATTACATTTTTTGTGGGACTTTTTGTTGAATTAGAGGATTAGCTTTGTTTCCATCTTTTTAATATGCCATTTCAATTTCATATTTTAAAAACATACTCAATAGATATTTTTGCATCCAATATTACTGTTAGCTGTTTGTTCCAATTTAATGAGCATGTTAATTATTTATATAATAAATGCCTCCTAGTCAATCTAATTAAATTAGATTTCTGCACATGTATGCAGGGGCCAAGCAAAAAAAAATGAGCAAATGTGCAGATAAAATTTTCATTAGATTGGCCTCCTTATATACTTAGAGAAATATTTTAAATACAGAATGATATACATTTTTTTTTTTAATTTTGCCAAGGTTTCTGCTTTTTTAAGTTATTTATTTGATGCAAAGCTTAAACAACTAACTTACATAATATATAGCACATTTTTATGTCTGTCAGAAGACTTTTACAATCACTAGGGGTCTGTCCATCTGTCATCTTCTTTTAAGCTTTTCATATATTTTCTTCTCATCTGAAACCAGAGGACCTGGTCATTGGACTATGAATCATTCACTGATATGTTTTATATGCTATCACAAATATGTTGAACTCCCCACAAAAAAATTATTTTCTATCATAATCATATTAATTAAAGGAACACTCCATGGTCTTAACAAGTTAGCGTGAATATTTAAATGACAGTAACTAAAAGACATTTGTGTTAATGAATGTTAAAAATAATATACCGTAAAGTAGAATTTGGTGATTGAAGTTGCCTGTTGCACCAAGCAATGGGGGTCGCCATTTTTCAGCACTCTGCGATATGCGGAGACAAGGGACATAATCCATTCTCAGATTATACCTGCAATTAGAGCTCTTCCGAAAGAGCCATGACGTCATAAATCTGGTATCATATATTATATCAGCATTGATCAGTTGCAATTTTATTATTAAAAATTATGTAATTCGTAAAATAACATCGTATAAATTTATCTTTTGATATTTACAAAATCATTATGACCTCATGTTAATCATTTTATTGCACTAACGAAAAGGGAAAGGATGAGAACTGATTTTTTTTGTGTAATTACCGATCAAGACAGGACTACCTGTCAACACATGATCATCGATCAGTGACCTCGAAAAACATGGGAAAGTATGACAACATTGGGGACAAAAAGGAAAAAAAAAATGTGTAAGCATAAAGCGAGTTAAAACTGACAGTTATTTAACCTACGGCCAATCACGTAAAACATGAATTTATACGTACTACGTAGACCCCCCTTTCCGATACAAATAAACTCCTTTGTTTTTTGGAAATGTAACATGGGATGGGAATATTAAGAACAAAATTAGAACGATATACAATTATAAACATTGTATAGCAGTTGATCTGATATTAAAACATAACCAAATGGGCACGATGTTGGGAAGAGTCAGATGTTATTTATTCAACTAACATGATCTGGATCTGTGATGTCACATGAATAGGTGTCATGGCCGCTTACACTACGACGGGAAATTCCAAATATTCATATTTCTAATTGGGTATATTAATGTTAATAAAGGTGTTTTTTTTTAAATAATAAGTTATTTACGAATAAAAAGTTATAATGAATTGAATTAAAACAACTTTTCAACTGACTGGAGTATTCCTTTAATGCAAAACAAAATTACACAAGACATATTTTTTACCAATTATATTAAGCTATTTGTTGATTATAAATAGTCTAGCTGATATCATCAGGTGGGCCCCTGGTTGGGTGTACCAATAAAGTAAATATACTATATTGTATATTCTAATTTCCAAGTACAGGTATCTGAATAAAAATCTATACTCACTTATTTCATAGTTATTATCAGTGTCAGTTTTCATGTCCGTTAAGTAAATAAGTAATGGGAATTAAAGTGTTTTATTTTAGACTATTTAAAAGAAATAATTGATTAAATTGTATGAAGTTTTCACTCTATTCATGGAATATTGATGTGATAGAGGTTCTCTATAAATATGACAAAAAGTATACAAAAATAATGTTTATTACATTTGTATTATATCTTCAGAAGTGATTAATCAATATATTAGATATCTTTTAACATACAGAACCTATTTTGATTAGTTTTATTGATAAAGTTTTTCTCTATTGTGTTCTCCTGTTGACATGTTTTCACAGTATATGTATATTACATTTTTCAGTTGAAATTTAAACCTGTACAAGTTCCTCCACGAGAGTCAGACAATGAAGTATTTGGTAAGAATGATGTGACTAACGAGAAGATGGCCGAAAGACGAAGAAAAGCTTACAATTTGTTTAAAGAACAACAAGATTTAGTAGCTCAACAGAAGAGGGAGGAGATTCTCAAAAGACTTCAGGAGCAGAGAGAGGAGGAGGGGATTTTAAAAGCAACAAAGAATGAGTAAGTATCCAATTTTAAACAAAGGAGGTGATCTGGTGCTTTAAATTTAATTTTTATTTTGTAATAGAAACATTTGGATATCCAAAATTTAACATTGGCTGCAATTGAGAAGAACATTTTTAAAATAATAATTGTTTTCTTAAAAGCCAGTAATGGGAATGCAATTATACTTATCACAAATAATTATTGTGATATGTACACTCACAAGAAGAACCTATTAGACTATGGGGTCCAAAAGTTTAGAATAGCCTGAAACTGTAAGGTCTATTGAATTGTATTGTTTACAGTAGGTACTGTACAGTTGAACCTCCTTCTCTATATATCACCTTGGTTCAACCCCTGTTATATTTTTGTGGGATCTGTGTTGCTCATCTTTTTAGTTTTCTGTGTTGTTGTTGTTGTTTGTTTGTTTGTTTGTTTGTCTTCGTCCTGTGTCCTGTGTACCCAATGTTGTCTGTGTTTCTGGATTGTCCATTCTTGATTTGCCCCTTCAGTTTTCTCTAACATTTATTTACAGATTTATCCCAGATCACTCAAATACTGGTACAAGTACTCTTATATTTTATGAAAGTAAAATCATTTGTCCCTTTGGCCTTGAAACAAGGTTTGATTATTTTTATTTGATCAAGTGAAACAAATGTTTTTGTTTATGTATTACAGATTGCTGCAAGATAGATCATACAAGTTCCAACGTAGGTTTGAGAAAAGAAAAGATTTAGAAGAAAATTGGAATTCAGCTTCCCTTGTAAAGAAAGACAGAGAGATGGAAGAACGATTACATGGTCTTAGTCCCAGTCTCCTTCTGCATGAACAGTGTGATAAATATACCAGATGTGGACAGTGTAAACGCAAAATGAGAAATGCTGGAGAATCAAATATTTGGAGCGAGTCACGTTACGTGCCAGGATCCAGGCTCATGGTTTAAAGACACTTTATATCTTTCACAAACTTTCAATTTATCATACTTTTAATTCATCAGTATTAATTCTTTCTTCCTTCACTGAGTCACGGATTGTGTTATAGAATTCTTGGTTGTTGTCATACTATAATGTGTTCTGTATACATTTTAAATCGACTTTGTTTTAAGATCTTTCATTAAAGATTATTTGTTTCTCGTCACCGACTTTGTTTTAAGATCTTAATTTAAAATTTATTTGTTTCTCATCACCGACTTTATTTAAGATCTTTCTTTAAAGAATTTTTGTTTCTCGTCACATACTTTATTTTAAGATTTTTCTTTAAAGAATGTTTGTTTCTTGTCACCAACTTTATTTTAAGATCTTTCTTTAAAGATTATTTGTTTCTTCTC
Source organism: Gigantidas platifrons (assembly GCA_002080005.1). NCBI lineage: Eukaryota > Metazoa > Mollusca > Bivalvia > Mytilida > Modiolidae > Gigantidas > Gigantidas platifrons. The sequence continues at coordinate 107,001 of MJUT01058118.1, forward strand.
ACGTATTTACAACATTTGTGTTTTTTGTTCCCATGTTAGGAAATTCACAACTTTTTATATGAAAATTCAAATTAAATTTGCTTATGAATTTCTCTTAATTTATTGAAAAAGAAAAATAAATAATTCAATTTTGTAGCTGATGAGGAACAGATAATAATTTATTGTTAGACATTTAGTATATATTGTAATGCCAGTCTTTAAATAGTGTGTGTGAAGTATGAAGCCATTGTCTATCATCTGATGCCATAACAATGTAAAAACAATAGTAATATCTATTTATTTTAGTAACAAGAAGCTAAGGTGGATCAGTTTGTTATTATATTAAGTTTATTTATATGACACAAGTCAGTACTAATAATTCTGTGATAAAACTTGTGCTGCAATTTAGAATATGTTTTTTTTTTTACCAATTTAACATATTTGTTTATGAAATATTTATTTTAAATTTAATAATAGTTATATTTAATCTGATGTTGTTTTGCTGTTTTTCACATTCTTAAAACTTGAAAATTTATAATTTTATTCTGCATTGTCAATCATTTTGAAAGTTATTCTGCTGACATTTATTATTTTTTTGATCATTAATCTATTTTTTCATTCAACTTATTTAAACTATTTAGATATAAAAAAAAAAAAAAATTGTTATATTTTTTTATGTATAGTATATTGTGTTGAATGCATCTTGTGAAATATGATCTATTTCAACAACTTAATTTTCTCTAGATTCAACAATGTCATACACATTTTTTTGTCTGAATTTTCTTCAATATGACACTTTATATAGTGAATTCATTGAGCTATTTACACCTAATTATTATAATGTTGTGAGTTACTGTCAAGATTGAACCATGATGACAACTGATGACTAATAAATAAACAAAGTCCAGTATTATTGATATACATACAAATGTGAATACTGTGTGATAAACATTTAATTCCATTCGTAATATTTATGTTATTATTATTAATATCTGTGATATTCGAAAGATGACGATATTGTTATCATTTCCAAAATGTGATTGCCAAGAACTGCTTTTATCAATAGGCATTTTAAAATAAACAAAATTGATATGTTTTACTTTTCGTTTTGTTATAAATATGTCACGATTTTAAATCTCTAGTTTTTGCTTGTACTACTTAAGGTTTTAGGTTTATGGTGTTTAATGCCACTTTCAACAATATGTCAGTTATATCATGGTGGTCAGTTTTATTGGTGGAGGAAACCAGAGTTCCCAGAGAAAACCAGATTGATTGATTTTTTTGTGTTGAATGCCACTTTCAGAAATATTTCAGCTATATCATTGCGACCACTTTATCTTTTGCAGCTGCAAGTCGGGTGCACCTTTTTTAGTAATTTACAAAGCCGGGCGCAAACCCACACCATATTGGTGATACTTGTAGGTAATCCAACTCATTGAGCCACCCAGGCCCTGAGAAAACCACAGACCTGCCGCAAGTCACTAACTTTATCAAATAATGTTGTATCGAGTACACCTCGCCATGAACGGGGTTTGAATTCACAACTTTAGTGGTGATAGGCACTGATTGCACAGGTAGTTATAAATCCAACTACCATACGATTGTATTTCTTAATGCTGGTTGCTTAGCGGAGAAGTGGTAAATAACAATTCTATAGATTTTGTTTTGACCTGATGGGATCAAACCCACATAGCACAATACACTTCACACAAAGTATGCACGCCAACCATTTCACCACGAAGGCGATTCTCTTGTATTTAGGTCTTGATCCATATTTTATAAATAGATATTGAACCAACTTTAGTCTTGGGGGACATGTCATAAACCTTATCCAAGCTTAATTATGGTTGGGGGAAAATTCCTCCCCTAAAATATCACAGCAGCTTGACAAATCCTATTAATTTTGACTCATCTAGGATTAAGGTCATGAACCATATTATTATGCACAGATTGTTTTTATATACTTGACATACATGTGTTATTAGGAGGAAGATATTTTAATTGCCCAGAAATTAAGACCTGGACCTCTTTTGATTTTTCTCTTTTACTATAAAGAGATTTTTTGGTTCACAAAAATAGTTTCCATGTGATAACCAAACTGGAGAGGAAGACTGCACTATTGTAAATTGGCTAGCTTGTGTAAGGTTCTTTCTCTTGTTTAATTGTAATACTATATTCTAAATGATAAACACATGTACTATATAGAGATAAGCTATCCCCAGCACTCTGTCAGTTCGCTCACAGGCAGTGGAATCATATCTATAGAGGTTATATATAATATTCATGTCATTAGGAGAGTAATAAGTTAAGAGGTGGATGTTCATGTAGGCATGGGCGAAGTCGAAAGAAAAAAAAAAAACACACACACACACAGAGAGAAAAAGATTTCTATGCATTTTAACAAATTTTTCTCAACTACAAAGAGTACTCTGTCACATACTACAATGAAAGATACATTTTGTCAAGTCTAAATATAGATACAAGTACATTTTAGTAGTCAATATGAAAACAGTCTGAATTGGTTTATTTCCAGTCACCTAATTTTTCAAATGGCTGTTTTTTATAATGATGTATCTGTTGATGCTTCGTCGTGGTTGGGAGAGGTGCTTGTGTTGTCAATCCAAAGGGAGGTGGGGTTAACATGGTTGTGGGTGGAGTTTGTTGTTCAAGAGTCTAAAGATAACGCTCACTATTGTTGTTTCAATGTATTGCCCAGTTGATAATCTGTGTGTTTTGTCCCACTTACAATAAAGCTCCAAAGAACGGCCTGCCAATTTGTCAGATTGGTATAAAGTCAAATTGTGTTAACCGACAAGCTAAGTAATAGGTCTTTTTTTGGTAGCATATTTTATTTTTGGTGCACAAGGTATATATCATGAATGATAAAATTAAGTCCCCTTTCTCCAGCCTGTTCCAAAACCTTATAGATAGCTTTTTTTCTGATATAGTAGAGCACCTTGATTGAATTTGAATCATTTTGGATGATGCCTTTAACTTCTGTAACTAATAGAAAATTTCTGTTTTATTTTGGAATTTTCCTACTAAATTACACAAAGCTTTCTGATAAGGACTTTTCGACTCCAAATTAAATTGTGTAAAGTCCAAAGCATTGGGTCCTTTTAACAGCAGTGACATCATTTAAGGAATAACAGTATTGTATTTTAAGACTTGTCTGCATCAGTTGGGGATTTGATGGTGACACATACAGTTTTACTAGTGGTAAGGAGTGGAGCCTATTAAGCTAATATATCCCTATTGATGCCAGAAATCCTTCAAATACAATACTTTTATTCCTATTAAAAACCAGACTCACAGGAGCCTGTTGTCATCGCTCTCTGTCTGTTCCAAGCCAGGACCTGGATCTCCAATGCCATATGTTGTTGTTTTTTTTTTGTGTTCAGTGATTTGAGGTGAGAGAATTTGAATTTTGGTGTTTAACGCCATTTTCAGCAATATTTCAGCTATATCATGGCGACCAGTTTTAGAGGTGGAGGAAGCCAGAGTACCCGGAGAGAACCACTGACCCTGGGCAAGCAACTGGTAAACTTTATCACTTGTGGCTGCGAGTCAAGTGCACCCTTTTTATACGCCCGTCTCGAGACGGGACATATTATGTGATTGGGTATGGAGGGCGGGCGTCCACAGGTTTACGCACAATAACTTTAGTTCTGTATATCGGATCTTTAACAAACTTGGCCATATGATTCCCCTGTGGAAGGGGAAGAACCCTATTTATTTTGGGGTCATTAGGTCAAAGGTCAAGGTCACCATTACTATAAATATAGTTTTTGACAACAGGGTCGTTTCCACATAACTTTAGTTCTGTATATTGGATCTTTACCAAACTTGACCCCACGATTCCCCTGTGGAAGGGGAAGAACCCTATTTATTTTGGGGTCATTAGGTCAAAGGTCAAGGTTACAATGAATAGAATTTTTGACAACAGGATCGTTTGTGCACGATAACTTTAGTTCTGTATATTGGATCTTTACCAAACTTGGCCACATGATTCCCCTGTGGAAGGGGGAAAACCCTATTTATATAGACGGGCGTATTTTGTGATGCACTCATTTCTTGTTTGTAATTTACAAAGCTGGGTGTGAACCCACGCCGTATTGGTGATAGGCTTGTACGAGTTGTTAGATCCAACGACCTAACTCATTGAGCCACCCAGGCCCCTGGGGTGAGAGATGGTTGTTTGTTTGATATTGTCATTATTTTTAATTAGAACAAAAATTGCCATTGGTGGCCAGATCAATGACTTATTGAGGAATCTCTGTAGACGAACTCACAAACATTATTTCTAAAGTACAAATCATAACTGGCTTCAAAGGAAAAGAATTGCCCATGGTGACCAAGTTTTTCCATACAAAATTAGGATTCTATTTGCAGAGACTCTCATACATTATTTGTGTTATGTTACAAACCATTTGGACTTAATTTTCAAATATCATCAGTCAGAACTAATGATGAAAAAGACGAAATGGGAAATTTTTTGTCAAGGACCTCACAAACATCTTTCCTACTAAGTTTTGTTCCATTGGGCCCTGTATTTGAAGATGAGATGGTTCAAAATAAGAAATGTTAACAATGACGATTGGACGTCAGACGACGGATGCCAAATGATGGCATTTGCTTACATGATCCTTTGGGTAAGGGGAGTTGAAAAAATTCTTTCATATGAATTCATGAAGAATTTCCAGTCGGATTTTAGATTTTTGTGTAATATTGCTAACTTGTTACCTTGAATCCAATCAACAAATACAAGGCAATGATTACCTGTGGAGGCAAGATACAATAATTAGTGAGTTATGATGTAGTAGTAAAACAGACGTTTAATTCAGACAATTGTTTTTAACAAAAAAGTCACCATGAACAAAACTCGGTCTCCATTATTGAAAAGGAAAATTGTAATTAATGAAAAATCAACATATCAAACTTCTCCTTACAACGGACGGTAACAAATTATTTCTGTGAGATAAGAAGTACAGAACTTACCATAGGGACAACCAAAACATGGACTTCAATGGTTTGTGTAGACCAGACACAACTGGGCATAATCACTCCCATTGTAAGTAACCCATGATTGATCAGGTTCCAGTCACGAGTCATTTTAAAACATTTTGATTTGTACCGACGAATTGTTATACATCCAGTCAAATCAGATACATTTTCTAACTAGAACTGTGAGTGACCTCACTGAGTGATACCCCCCGCTTACAGTTTAGTAGGAGTTGCGCTTACAAGGTACATGCCCCCCCTTTTCGTGAAAGTATAAGTTGAATTATCTCCCCTTTAAATTTTGGACAGCAACCATATTCCTTCATGCACATCTGCAGGTAGTGTACAAGTGTGTAAAGTTTCATAAAATTTAGGAGGAGTTGCACTTACAAGGTACATGGACGGACGGACAGTATAAGTTGAATTATCTCCCCTTTCAAATTTTGGACAGCAACCATATTCCTTCATGCACATCTGCAAGTAGTGTACTACAAGTGTGTAAAGTTTCATAAAAATCCAATAAGCCGTTTAGGAGGAGTTGCACTTACAAGGTACATGGACGGACGGACAGACAGGGTGATTCCTATATACCCCCACAAACTTTGTTTGCGGAGGGGGGTATAAAAATGAAAGGGATTTCCTCACAAATTAAATTTAATAAAGGAGATGAAGGGGTGGTAATTTACCATGGATTATAAATGATATAAACTAGTCACGATTGTATCTTTCCTAATCTGTTCAATCCATTCTAATAGAAAAACTTGAGTGATGTTATGTAGTTATAGAAACTACTACACACAGATCAATTACGGAAAGGGGGCGTCGTGATCATGTGGTAATTGGAGGTGTACTCAACATAACATTATGTGATAAAGTTTGTCTATGACTTACGGCAAGTCTTTGGTTTTCTCCAGGCACTCTAGTTTCCTCAACCAATAAAACTGACCACCACGATATAACTGAAATAAGGTTGAACGTGGCCTTAAACACTAACACGAACTCTCAATTATGAAACAAATCCGAAACGACAGTTTTCAAATGATGTAACTCACAAGTGATGAGCGGAGAGTAATCGACAGTGGGTAACCCACAATGAAACACTCCCTGATATAGAGTACCGGTATCAATCACTAGACAGTGGGTAACTCACAATGAAACACTCCCTGATATAGAGTACCGGTATCAATCACTAGACAGTGGGTAACTCACAATGAAACACTCCCTGCTATAGAGTATCAATCACTAGACAGTGGGTAACTCACAATGAAACACTCCCTGCTATAGAGTATAAATCACTAGACAGTGGGTAACTCACAATGAAACAACACTCCCTGATATAAGAGTATAAATCACTAGACAGTGTGTAACTCACAATGAAACAACACTCCCTGATATAAGAGTATAAATCACTAGACAGTGGGTAACTCACAATGAAACAACACTCCCTGATATAAGAGTATAAATCACTAGACAGTGTGTAACTCACAATGAAACACTCCGATATAGAGTATAAATCACTAGACAGTGGGTAACTCACAATGAAACACTCCCTGATATAGAGTATAAATCAATAGACAGTGGGTAACTCACAATGATACACTCCCTGATATAGAGTATAAATCACTAGAGAGTGGGTAACTCACAATGAAACACTCCCTGATATAGAGTATAAATCACTAGACAGTGGGTAACCCACAATGAAACACTCCCAGATATAAAGTATAAATCACAAAAAACACAATATTATATATATATTTTTTAATTTTCACACTAAATGTTATTTGAATCATAAATACATTTTTGTGTGTGTATTTGTGTATTTTGGTGTGTAGTGAATTGTAGCACCATTTTCCACATGTTGTGTATCATTTAATGTCTTGTAATATGTGTATTTATTTGTTACCACTGTGACAATATTTCTGAATGTGTTCTGTGGCTATTCCATTAACTAGAGGCTCAGCCCACTGAACCTGTATCGCTCACCTGACAATAGAATGATACTGAAACAAATTTCAAAGGGAGATAATCATTACCTTAACTGTTTTCTATATTTCTGCATAAAAGATAATGTCTTTGGGCCAGGTGAGCTAAAAAATTATGAAAAAAGGGCAATAACTCCTAGACGGGTAATAAGATTTACTTCAAAATTGCAGGGCATGTAGATCTTGACAAGCTGAACATGTTTTCAGTTTACACTTAACATCTATCTCTTATAGTTTTTGAAATATAAGACGAAAAGTATTAAAATTGTAAAAATTTGATGAAAAAAGGGCAATAACTTCTAAATGGGTAATGGGATATACTTCAAAATTGCAGGGTAGGTAGATCATGACATGCTGCACATTTTTGCAATTTAAACTTAACATCTATCTCTTATAGTTTCTGAAATATAAGACGAAAAGTATTAAAAATTTTAAAATTTGATGATAAAACTCCAAAATGGGTAATGGCATTTACTTCAAAATTGCAGTGTAGGTAGATCTTGACATGCTGCACATTTTTGCCATTTAAACTTAATATCTCTCTCTTATAGTTTTTGAAATATAAGACGAACAGTATTAAAATTTTAAAAATTTGATGAAAAAAGGGCAATAACTCCTAAATGGGTAATGGGATATACTTAATTGCAGGGTAGGTAGATCTTGCCATGCTGAACATGTTTGCAGTTTAAACTTAACATCTATCTCTTATAATTTTTGAAATATAAGACGAAAAGTATTAAAATTTTTAAAATTTGATGAAAAAAGGGCAATAACTCCAAAATGGGTAATGGTATTTACTTATAAATTGCAGTGTAGGTAGATCTTGACATGATGCACATTTTTGCAATTTCAACTTAACATCTATCTCTTATAGTTTTTGAAATAAAGGACAAAAAATAATAAAATTCTAAAAATTTGATGAAAAAAGGGCAATAACTCCCAGATGGGTAATCAGATTTACTTCAAAATTGCAGGGTAGGTAGATCTTGCTGTGCTGATCATTTTTACCCCACGTCAGATTTTTGATATTATTAACGGTTTTTGAGTTATTACCCAAAAACCAGCAATTTTACCATATGTTCTATATTTAGTATCAGCGGCCATGTTTGTTGGCCAAATGGAAAAAAATGAAGAAGTTTGATAGAGGATCTTACATAGATGCTTCCTGCCAAGTTTGGCTCCATTTGGCCAAGCAGTTTCAGAGGAGAAGATTTTTTTAACATTAGCCAATCAGAAACAAGAATTGCCCTTGGCGGCCATATTTGTTGGCGGAATGGGACGAAATGAAGAAATTTTATAGAGGACCTTATATAGATGTTTTCTGCCAAGTTTGGTTCCATTTGGCCCAGTTGTTTCAGAGGAGTAGATTAAAATGTGAAAAAGTTAACAGACGGACGACGGACGCCAAGTGATGGCAATACCTCACTTGACCCTTTGGGTCAGATGAGTTAAAAAGGGTCTATTGTAGGGTAAACAGAACAGTTTATACCCATAAATCATGAAAGAAACAATTTGTAAAGAAACAATTTAAGCCAAAAATTCATCTTTTTTAAATTACCTTCTACCCCATAATAGACTTTCAATTCCCTATTTGTGAATTTGTCTTCTATCAAGAGTTGCTTCCCCTTTCAGTAGTGTTACACTGATTTGATTTGCTTCATATAATTCTTACCAATATGGTAGGATAGAAAATCTTGTTTTTAAATAATTTGTTTCATCATGAAGACCCTATTCGGGATAATTCCTATGAAAATTTAAAGGAGATATTGAACTTGCCCTCTATTAAAGGAGGAAATAAAAGAGGGATCCAAAAAGAGGGAACTGAATAGCCACAAATGTATTTAAACAAACCCAAAAAAATCTCAACAGTCAAATAAAAGAAGTTAATCAAAAATAAGAAAAATTATATTACATATACCTTGATGTAATACAAGTCATAACCAAGCCTTTACAACTGAATACATGTAGGATAAAAAAAAATACATGTAGGGGGAAAGTGTAATTCTAAAACACTAACAAAAAGTGTGCAGTGTCAAACTTATCTATCTACATGTATACACAGCTGTCAAACTCTTGCAAGAACAATCAAGAGATTACATATAAAACTGACTACCTGTCTTACAGTAACATCTACTGGTATATCTGTTTATCCTGCAACCATGTGACTTCAATTACTAATACAGAGGGATAATAATCTCAGTGTTAATTAGTTATGGACCTAACACAACTTTTCTGGTACCCAGTTCATGTAGAGCGAACAGTAAGGAACAGTGTAAGCTCAGACATGATAGAGGACACTATTGAAATACAATTAGAACAACACTTGTTTAATGATCTTTCCAGTACAATTTGGCAGTTTTGGGAATTTTAGACATTACAGGATAAAGACAATCGTCAATATACATGAACATACATTGTTGAAACAGATCAGAAAAACTTGCCAATGGTTTGTTTTCTACCTGAGTCTAAAGCTCGTACAAATTTTATATTTTCTGACAATACACGTACATTATAAATTTATCCTCCTATCAGCTAACTATTATATTTATAACAGGCGTACTAAGGAATTCTTGCAATATTTGTTTACTGAACAAATATAGTTTCCTGGTACCCAGATTCTACCACTGATGGGTGAAGACAAGTAAGAAACTTGTACCAATGTAAAGTGGACAGGATAATGGACACCCTTGAAAACAGTTCAGAATTGCCTGAAATGACATTTGTTTTGGCCATTTTTATTTAATCTAACAAACTTTTTGAGATTGCAGGATAAACACAAATATACATACATTGTCGGCAAAAGTGAAATTTATTGATACTTGCTCATCAGGGGATCACTTCTCTCCCTGTTACTACAGATCTTACAAATAAATTTTCTATTTTTTCGACAATGTACATATACTGTATATTCATTTCTTATAACACTTTTAAAAGACATCAATTATTTGTGGAAATAAGACGTTTAAACATTTGTATTTCATTGTTGGAAGTTCAATGATATTTTCGATTGTGAAGACGTTGGTAATATGACGTCACTGTGAAGTATCGGTTTTTTATTTCACTAGGAAATCTCAGTATTTCCTGGACATCTACGTGATATTATTGTTTACATCAATTAGCATGGTTATCGTGAATGCCTGCAAACAGAGAACACCCAAAAAGTATACATTGTACGTTTAACAAAAGTATACATTGTACGTTGAACAAAAGCAGTAAGTAAGGGTCATCAAAACTACAATTTATAAAAATCAAACAAAGTACACATTTAAGGTGGTACCTTACACTTCAGGTAAAATTTGATCTGCTCGTTTAATTTTCTTATTTTTTTTGGCAGTGTGTTTGAATATATCCACTGTAATAAATATTAAAATTTTAACAAATTCCAACCAACAGTCTCAGAGCTATAAATTCAATAGCCACATATATAGCAGCTTTTCTCTCTGTGGTTTTGATCACTGAGATGCTTGAAATCTGCATACAAACATCATATGATCAAAACGTTCAACTGATTTTAAAGAGTTATCTCCCTGCAGTGTTAGGTACCACCTTAACATAGAACGTAATGAACATCAAAAATACAAATTTCAGGTGTCAACAAACATCTTTTCTGTCAAACCACGTAAATTGACATAAACGTAGATAAATTCATCCATCCTATAAATTAACGTTCAATACTCATCCATTCTAAATTAACATTAAATCAATGTCATTTGTTCTTATTAAATTCTATCAAGTTTGAAAAAACAAAAATAATTTAATAGGCAAGAAACATACACCATTAAATAATTTGACATTTCTGCTGACTGCATAGAAGTCTACAAGAACACAAATATAAAGATAATAATTCATTAACAGCAATGTCAGCATAAGTCTTGAGTAAAGTACCAGTTAAAAAAAAAACAATGTACACAAGTAAGAAAAGAATAATTCATTTACATCCAGCATCACTATGTGTAACATATTTATTACACTACCATAAGAAATTAAATGTTGTAGAGTGATAGATTAAAAATCTTAATATACTATCGAGAATATTTCTGCAGCTTTTTATTCCATGAACAGACAAAATTCAAAGAATGCATGTTTTCTACTTTAAGGAGACGTCGTTTTCATACGAGGTTCATGTTTTATTTGTACTTATTTACACATACTGTTTTCCAGCACAATTTCCATATCACATGACGTTTGTGTCTTTTAATAGTAACACAGCAGGTGTCACTAGTGGAGCAGGAATTGCTAACCCCTCTGGAGTACCTGAGTTAACCCCTGGTTTATAGTGGGGTTTGAGTTGTTCAATCTTTAGTTTTCTTTGTAGTGTTTTGTTTTGCCATTGTTTGTCTGATCTTCTTCTATTTATGTCATTTTTTCCACATACATGTACATGTATAAATAAGGGTAATAACAAAATTACCGAACACAGAGCAATCTTCCAAAGGGAAATTCAAAACTCATAAAAGCAATATAGTTAGAACAAGAATTCATAATTTTTCTAAAGTGGATCCTAAAACATATATACAATGTATATATATATTGCATGTACATTTGTATCTGTATTTCTGTATAGATTTTAAAATTACTATTATTCCATGCAACTGTGGAATGGCTATTCCAAAGATTATAAAAGATATATATATATATATATCTTTAATAATCTTACATGCAACCGAACAGCATATGATTAGTTGTTGCTTTAATGTCATATGAGCAACATTACAGCTATCTGAATAACGACAACACCACAATAATGGCACATACATGTATATCTATGTCAGACTATTCTATTAGAAGACTTGTATCATGTTAAGTTGGAATGTAACGTATACCACAAGTAGATTTGAACCCTCCATACAACATTTAATAAATACCCGTTAGGTAAATTAACCACCAATAACAAACACAGGATTGTTCACCTTGACGACGGAGTATTATTCTCTGGATCATCTAAATATGTAACAACTAAATATGACATCTGTTACATTTCTAATCCATAAATATACCAACGCAATGCACAAGTTTTTAATTCTTGTTCACATAAGGAAAATTCAAAGTGTTTGAACATCCTACTTAGGGATATATGATGAGAAATCTCACTTTTTGACTTGTTAAAGAAACATTTGTGACCAGACAAGTCTATGCTGTAATAATGTGTAATCTTACATATGTATGCTCTCACTGTATATACAGTATAATCTTACACATGTATGCTCTCACTGTATATACAGTATAATCTTACATATGTATGCTCTCATTGTATATACAGTATAATCTTACATATGTAT
>MJUT01058118.1:119618-137578 GCA_002080005.1 Gigantidas platifrons
TATAATCTTACATATGTATGCTCTCACTGTATATACAGTATAATCTTACATATGTATGCTCTCACTGTATATACAGTATAATACTAATAGAAATTGTTTCTACTCACCACAAATAAACTGTTCTGTGTAAATCTCTTTCTCTTTCATGTGTGCAATTTTACTAATGTTTACCCATCTTTTGTGTGTCAACTTGAAATTTTTTCCCCTGTGTGAATCTTTACATTTGTATCCCTTCCCTGTGTGTATTTTTTTACTTTTTACTGTAACCCCCCCTTTTTTTAGTGTATCAACTTCATCAGTTCCCCTTGTGTAAATCTTTACGAACATATTCCATCCCTGTGTAATTGTACGAACCCCCCATATGTGTGTAAACTTTAAATGTGTTCCCCGTGTATATCCCTGCAGCTACATGTAATTTTACAAATGGTTCCCTCCCATTTGTGTGTAAAGTTTAAATGTGTTCCCCCAATGTAATTAATTACAGGTGTATTCCTTCCCTGTGTAGTTTACTTAACTAGTCAAGTAATGTAATCCTACATAAAGTATAAATGTGTAGTAATGTGTTTTGGTCTTTTCCATCATAATTTAACAGTTAGAATGTCTTGTTTGACCTATATTTAATTTCTGTTTGTTGTAGAAATAAACCTGGGTCATATAACTGGTCTGACCTAGAATTCATTTCCCTTTATTGTAGAAATAAATCGGTCAAAACTTATTTGACATATAATTCATTTCTTTTATTGTAGAAATAAATTGGTCACATGACTTGTTTGACCTAGATTTCATTTCTCTGTGTTGTAGAAATAAACCTGGTCACATGACTTGTTTGACCTAGATTTCATTTCCATTTGTTGTAGAAATAAATCTGGTCACATAACAAATTTGCCTTTTTTTTTTTTTTTTTATCTTATTTAAATATTTACATGTTATCGTGTTGTTAATTTAACAAACTTAATCTGTCTTTGCTATAGATTTATAATGGATGTCAACTAAAACTTATATACAATTCCATACATATATACAATAAACAATACACCATCTTAATCATAATGTCTGTTTTCTATTTTGGGGCCAATTCATAATTTTAAATTAAATTAAAATCACAATCAAATCCATATACAATTCCATTTAAATTAAATTTGACAGCCAGATTTTCAATTTTTTTGACTGGTATGTAATGTCACTGGTATATGGAACTTATTCATTCCCTCACATGGCCATCTCTCTTACAATGGGTACAGGGACCTGACTTTTTCCCTCACACTGCCATCTCTCTTACAAGGGATACAGGGACCTTACTTTTCCCTCCACACTGGTATCTCTCATACAGGGGCACAGAAACCTTAATTTTTCTCTCACACTGGTATTAATATAATGACATGCTGACATGTAATATTAGGGGTAACAGAGAACTCAGTTTTTCTTTCACACAGGTTTGTAATACAACGGGACCAGGGACCATAGTTACCCGTCTTATGTCATACAAGTGGTACAGGGACCTTACTTTCTCTCTCACACTGGTTTGCAGGATATTTAAATGGTTAAAACCAGTGTATCATGAACATTTTTCTAAATCATATTAAAACATAGTGGATTATAAATAAACCTTTAGTTGACTTTACAATAAACATTAAAGGATGAGAAATATTGGTCAATTACAACAGATCTATGTCCAGTAACCATCTACAGTACAGTCAGAGACATAGCGTTATAAACCACTGTGATAGACATATCATGCTTCTATACTGATATATTTTTTATTCTATTTAATCTATTTACTTACTTTCTTGTTGATTTTGGGTGAGAGCAAGTAACACTTTAAACACAAAAGAATTTTTGAAGATATATTAAATAGAACAAAAGATATATCAGTATGACTATGATGAGTGATACGTCTATCACAGAGATTTATCATGGTATGTCTCCGACTGTACTGTAGGAGGATCTATAATTAATATAGAAAACTTACTATAACTTAGTACAATCTAATGAAGACAATACTTTGTGACCTCAATATCAATTTAGGTAAAAACAAAATTAAGAACAATGATAACTTGAAGCTTTAAGCTTTACATTATAAGATACATAGACAGCTCATTTTAGGCAACTAGTACCCAAAATGTACTTGCATTGATATAAGCATTTTTAGAACCACACTAAAATAATGTAACAAAATCCTCATAAAGTTAGATGAAGACATGGACATTTTACAACTTCCAAGAAAATAAAGACATCTACATAGATTAACTTATTGATCAACTTCAAACTCTTTAAGTAAAGCTAAAAACAAACAGTCCATCAAAATAACAATGGTTTGTCTAAACAGACCTAATACTGGTCGCTGTATCCACGGTAACATGATAAAATGAGAGGGGAGATGGACACTTAGTCAAATCTGAAGTACTGTACAAAGTTCAAGATATTTGTGTTACCTTAAAAATAATACAAACCAAACTGTTTCAACACTTAACTTGAGGAATTGTCTAGATAAAGTCTAGTTTTGTTTCTGAAAAAATGTAGAATTTATGTTAGTGTTTGGCTAATGTTAGATTAACATTACAAGGTTTTGATAAATTTTCGATTTTAATGTAAAATCATGGATTCTGAAACTTTTGACTCTTTTCACGTCTTATACTGATTCCAAACAGTTCTAGTTTTGCTCATAAAATGGACAATATTTTTAATGAAGTACATCTGACAGGTGTTTAAGCTTGTAGTCATCCTGTCAACTGTGATTGTTTACAAGAACAAACATTTCCATCAGAATATAACTTGCATATCCTCCTATTTATAGACTTACATGTATCATTTTACAGTTTATCTAACAATTATAGTTGTTGCCTTTGGTTACCGTATGTTTTCGTCTACATGTAATGTTTGTTTGATTATGTTAAATATACAACATATATGTAACACTACCATCAATTTGATACAACCAAAATTGTTTTTCCGGAGTTCAAAGTTCAAAGTGCAGCATGATGTGCATCTTTGGTGCTCTGGAAAAAGTAGACCTTAAAACAGGTATGTTAAAACAAAATCACAATTAACATGTGACTTGATACAAATAACAACGATAGCACATATCTCCAACAATAGCCTTCATTAAAACAATTAATCCTGGTTTGTTTTGATCAACATTATTTACTGATGGGAGTGCTTCAGCCATTTTAACATAGGGAATCAATATAGTAAACAAATGAATGGACGGATGCCAAAAACAAAAAACTGAAAAAAATTAAAATAAATGAGTTAAAAATCAAAAGGAAAATAAGGGGAATTATGAGGGCAAGAATTGCATCTTAAAATTGGAGGTTGGAGGACTCATGGTAATATTGTAAGTGTAGGCATTTATTATACGTATACAACAAGGTTTTAGTGGAGAAATATGAACAAGATGCATAATTTGTGTATTCAAATCAGAATGTATTGGAAAAAAAATTATATACTCTGAAGTGTTAGTAAATGACATTATCAATAATAGAAATGAAAGGGTTGTTCTCTTTAAATCTATCACAGAGTGGGGCATATACAAGACTTATATTAACTTGTAGGTTGAGAGTGTCCCACTCATTAAAATGGGAAACATATTTTTATCTAGGGGATGGGAGAGGAGAGGGGTTAATATGTCATGTTCACTTCCTCTCAAGAACAATTTTAATCAAATAGCCCTCTACATTAACAAGTACTGTTGTTTTTTTTTAAATAAATACCCTCAATTCTTGAACTCTTCAACAAATATTTGTTTACAAACCATTGACTATTAAAAATGTTGGAACACGAAGTAAAGTACAGAACAGTTTTCCTCGTTGTTCTATTTTTTTTTTATATAATAATTACAAATTAAATATATTTCTTATTTCTTTTAAAATTTAAATGGAAAAAAATGCCACAGCTTAATCTGACCAAATCATATTGTCAGAAAAGCAGTGTAAGAAATATTACAGAAATTTTATTTTTTAAAAGCAAAATGTCAAAAATGATTGCACATAAGAGTTATAAAGAAACCCAAAGTAGAGGCATTTTTTAAACATTTTAGAATTAACAAACATTTCTTTGAAGAAATTAATTTTAATGTAAAATAATTCAATGCAATATTTGTAACATGAAACTCCAGTATGTATTAATATATGACATTTACTGAAGCAGTCAGAAATATATTCATGTATTAACACTCATTTATCTCCCCCAAAGCGACAGTCGTGCAAAAATTCACAAGAAACTGATCTAACAATCTCTGTGGCATAAAACAATACACATGGATCTCTTATAAAACATTCACTACACCATATCTTCTCTACTTCACATAAATCAAGGTTATGTCATAGCAGCCTAACATGTTTCCACAAACTAACCAATAAAAAGTCACAGCGGCCGAACATGTAGCCACAAATGTATGATTGCACAAATGTCACTTTGAAGAATAAATGAGCATCAGTATTTATTTTTCAATAAAACTTTTTCCAAAAAAATATACAATTATGACATAAATTTCAGAGGAAATAACAGTAATTTTGTACTGAATTATTACACTGAACACAGTATTGAGATCACAGATATAATCAGACAAGCCATTAAAACACACAAGATTTGTCATCTTGTCACAGTTTAATCCTGGGGAGGGACCCCTTCCATAAGTTCTCTCGGTCAATCGTCGTGGGGATTATGTCCTCGTCTTCTCTGTCGTCGGTGGTGTTGTGTCGTCGGTGTCGTCAGAGTTGAACACCATGTCATGGGGGAGTTTTTATGTCGGTTGTATTATGGTTTAGAACTCGAAGCCTCCCATCTGAGCATTGTTTGTATTGAATTGATATTGTTGCATGTTTTCATCCACCTGAGGAGCTACAGCTTTGTCTTCTTCTTCTGTTCCAAAATATTTCTCTATCATATCAAAAGCTTTCTGATAAATTTCCCTGTTTTTATGACTTTGCAAGAATTCTATTCTGTCCAAACCTGGAATAAAAATTAAAAAGACAAAAGTAGAACGTTTCCTAATATTAAGTATTTTGGAACACAGTTGAATGAATAATCCTAACAAGTAACATTTCCAACCAATATTATAGAAGAATCTCATATTCAATAAGGGCTACTCCATTTAAACTTACTACAAGGATCTTGGAAACTATATTATTGGCAGGTATTCGTTCCATAGTGTGCTTAAAACAAGATTTTCAAGAAAATGTGTACTTTGACCTCTATGAGGGTTCATTTCAAAGCAGTGTTCCCTGTGTGGGATGTAAATGTGACTTGATTATACATTATCGTCATGTAAAATATATTGTGTGAAATATTTCTTCAGCATTTAATGTGTTGTTTGTTGTTTTCTTATTCATCAATATTTGCAAAAATAGACCAAAAACAGGGGAGATAATCTGACAAAAATAGCTGTAGATTTGTCACTTTAGGTTTGATATATGTTATTTTCTTGCAAAAATGGATTTGTATGAGTTTCGTTACTAATAAAATCCATGCATAATATTAATTGGTGTCACAGGAATTTTTTACGATTAAAAACATACAATAAAAGAACCGCCTAGCGCATGAATGTGCGACGTATCCCCCCGCACTTGCATAATATTTAGTTTTATATATTTATAGAAAGCAGCCTTGCAGTCTTAATGCATAACATAATTACAAGCCACATGCAAAGATTATTCAAATATATCCATGTTTACTCAAGTTATCACATAAACAAGACACAATTCTCAAAATTGGTGATTTTTCAACCAAAAACTAACAATTTCCCCAAAAACCCTTGCTTCAAATATGTCCATGTTAAAACCCATCCAAGATAATGATAATTACAAGCTACTTACAAAATATTATTCAAATCTATCCATGTTTACTAAAGTTATCGCGTAAACAAGACACAATTCTCAAAATTGGTGATTTTTCAACCAAAATCTAAGATTTTCCTCCAAAACCCTTGCTTCAAATATTTCCATGTTAGAACCCATCCAGGGTAATGATAATTACAAGCCACATGCAAAAAATTATTCAAATCTATCCATGTTTACTCAAGTTATCGTGTAAACAAGACTCAATTATCAAAATTGTTGATGTTTCAACCAAAAATTAAGATTTTCCCCCAAAACCCTTGCTTCAAATATTTCCATGTTAGAACCCATCCAAGATAATGATATTTACAAGCCACACGCAAAACATTATTCAAATTTATCCATGTTTACTAAAGTTATCGTGTAAACAAGACACAATTCTCAAAATTGGTGATTTTTCAACCAAAAACTAAGATTTTCCCCCAAAACCCTTGCTTCAAATATTTCCATGTTAGAACCCATCCAAGATAATGATAATTACAATCCACATATAAAAAAATTATTCAAATCTATCCATGTTTACTCAAGTTATCGCGTAAACAAGAAAGTGTGACGAATGGACAGAGAGACAGACGGACAGACGGCCGCTATTACTATATCCCCTCACCGCTATCGCGGGGGGATAATAACTTGAGGTTAACAGAATGAAGATCAGAATAGATTTATTGAAATTGCAATATATGTTGATATATTAATATAACTACTCAATAATCATGTCAGATAATTTGGTTTGTGTAAATCTATTAAATAGTCTTATCAAACAAACATTTTGGCATAAAACCAAAGATTTTACTGTCACCACATTACAGAAATCTACAAAAATGTATCTTACAATTGTAAAATTTATGATTTATGCTGAAAGAATTCAAACATAATAAAGTTAATATGTACTAATTATGGATCAAATCGTTCTTATTTTATTTTCTGAATTATC
Organism: Gigantidas platifrons; assembly: GCA_002080005.1. Taxonomy (NCBI): domain Eukaryota; kingdom Metazoa; phylum Mollusca; class Bivalvia; order Mytilida; family Modiolidae; genus Gigantidas; species Gigantidas platifrons. The sequence goes on from MJUT01058118.1 coordinate 126,387, forward strand.
AAAATTAATTCAATAAATAACTGATACCCACTCAGTATAATTTAAGGTTCAGTTTATTCATCATTATCAACGATTTTTCGGCTACAAATGTATATATATCATACAAGATTTATTGGGGGATGAAAACCTGAACAGATATAACATACTGACCGGTGAAATACCCAGACTTGGACAAGTGTCTGGTAAACATAAACACTTAACATGAGTACCTGAACCAAACCCATGTTAATTGTGTTAGGCCTGTAGTCAAAGTCAATGAATGGCCTTGATCACTCGGCCATGCAGGTTCTCCACATTGCCTTATACAAATAAACATAACAAGATACATACCAAAACATTCCTCTATCATGACAGCATACGGATTTGTACCATTGTTTTGTTTGGCATCTTGTTCACCAAGTCGTAAAATATTTTCTAATCCATTTAATGCTACTTGTACAATTTTAGCATCCATCACAGTCAGTAAATCACATAGCGGAGCGATACATCCTTGTTCAACTAAAAACCTGTTAGAAGACAAAGAGACAATATTAACTCGTACCCTAAAATGAGTGTGAAACAACCCCTAGAATGCCCAGCCTACATGTCGATTTAATGGTCGCAAATATCCGTCTACTGGCTCTTCTAACGCGCCGCCAGTAAACTCAATTTGCAACGATCAAATCTCCAACTGATGCTGTGAAATTTTTCAAATGCAATAGTTATCTCCTAATTATGATGGTTTGGTTTATGGTGTTTAACACCACTTTCAACAATATTTCAGTTATATCGTGGCAGTCAGTTTTATTGGTGGAGGAAACCCATAGAAAACCAATGACCTGTCGAAAGTCAATGACAAACTTATCACATAATGTTATATTGAGTACACCTCACCAGAATGGGGTTGAACTCACAACTTTAGCAGTGATAGGCCCTGATTGCACAGGTATTTGTAAATCCAACTACCATACAATCAAGACCACCCCTATTTTATAAGACAATGTTTACCTTATTTGTTCAGGTGATCCCCCTGATGTTGCATTAGTTATTGCCCATGCTGCCTCCTTTCTTGTTTTGAAGTCTGCTTTACCTAAAATGTCTATTAACACAGGAAATATATTGGCATCAATCACAGCCTGAAATATATAATAAAATAATAATGTTATAATATCACATTTTATTTAAAACCCAAGCCTCTAAAACATTTCCCCATAACGGCCTATATTAACAAACGTCATGTGATGGCAGCCATATTTTATTTTCAATGGAAACATAATAAAATCATTTCTTCCAGTAGAAGCTGAGATAACTGTTACGAAAGTTTTCATTACGGCAAACATGAAAAATTCTAAGTCGCACTGTAAACAGGAAGTAGATGTGCGGTAAACCTGGAAAGGGGAGACACTGTACAAGTCACCATGCCAAAGCCATATATCAAATATAAAATACATTTCTTCCAGTAGAAGCTGAGATATCTGTCACGAAAGTGTGAACGGACGGACAAGGTGATTGCAATATAGCCCCCTCTTTACGAGTGGGGGTATAATTACAAACTTTGTAGAGGACCAAGTTTGATTTCAAAACCAGTGCATGATCCTTTTGGAGGGGTTGCTTCAGTAACCAGGTCCTATATCTATATCCCAGGATACTCGAAAAGAAGATCGTCCAAGCAAAATTGAAAAAAAATGTTTACTTAAATTTCAAAATAGTTCAGAACACATTTAAAATCAAATTCAAGAAGCTTCAAGAATCTGTGGAGTTCTATGCTAAAATATGCATTTTTGGGTGGCCATCTTGGATTTCCGATCAACATGATATAAAATAAAAAATCTTGCAAAGGACCTACATTTATACTTATCTAGAGATAAATAAAGGGCTATGCAGCTGGCTAGATACAACCACTACAGCAACCATTTTCTTGGAACCTTTAGGCATGTTCTTTTGTAATTCTGTTCCAAGGGTCATTGTATTAAAATTTCAAGATTTCAGTCAAATAGAACTAAAGTTATTGTAAAAAAAATATTGGGTCACAGTCTGAACACAAAAACAAAGAACACAAAGTGTCACAGTCTGAACACAAAAACAAAGAACACAACACATCAATACCATAATATAACTGCAAAAAATTTAAAGGTCCTATAATAAATAATAATGACTTGATACATACCTGAATCTGCATCCTGTTACCAGCAGTAATATTTGATATCGTCCAGCACGCCTCCTTTCTTATGGATTCTTTAGTACTACTTAATAGATGTAACAAACATGGTAAAGCTGAACAATTCAAGACAATCTGAAATAGATCAATTGTATATACATTCAATCCTGCTCATGCAGTCACCTCTATCAAAAGGTCACGTTTTTTTCTCCAGTCATAGAAAATGTCATATGAATTGAACCTCTTTTATGATGTCACTTTTTCTTTGCCCAAAGGTGACCTCTTAATACAGGTTTGACTGTACAAAGGTGGCCTCATAATACAGGTTTGACTGTACAAAGGTGACCTCTTAATACAGGTTTGACTGTACCAAGGTGACCTCTTGATACAGGTTTGACTGTACAAAGGTGACCTCTTGATACAGGTTTGACTGTACAAAGGTGGCCTCTTAATACAGGTTTGACTGTACAAATGTGACCTCTTAATACAGGTTTGACTGTACAAAGGTGACCTCTTAATACAGGTTTGACTGTACAAAGGTGACCTCTTAATAGTTTGACTGCACTACTGTAAAAATCATTATCATTCTTAATAATCAACATAAAACAAATAGATTGGTACATCTAATAATCTTGATTTTATCACATGAAAGATCATTCATGTTTGTTCTTTTTCATAGATATAAAGGATCTAACACCGGTAAGAGGGCAAGACGGCAAAATCTCAGACACCCAAGGGAAAGATTTCTGGTCTCCAACGAGGCTCTGCCGAGTTGGAGACCAATAGAAATCTTTCCTGCGGGTGTCTGAGATTTTTCCGTCTTGCTCTCTTACCGGTGTGATTCTTTTTCTCACTAATTTAACAAAATAATTCCACATTTTTTCTTTACATTGTTTAATAATAATAATAGAGTGCTCTCACTTGTTAGTAACTAACGTAAAGACAGAAATTACCTCCCTTTGACCAAATTCAAATACATTTTTTTACAGGTATTTATCGCTGTTGTAGTAGCATTTATAGTATGTTTATTAAATACATTGTATTTTTATTATGAAATACATTTAAAATACTGCCAAGACACGGATGTATATCGATAAATCGACTATTTACTTCAGCAGTTCTTGGAAAACAATTTCGCGGGAAAAGTAGCATGAAATTCTTATCTCACCCACGGGTTGAGACAAGGATATCTCACACGGATAAAAATAGGAACTGTGCTGTCTCATTAGTGAGAAAAAGATTTCTTATTAAAAAAAAATGTCTATAACAACTCAATTTATATTTCAGCTCATTCACACTTCAAACATAGCAGTTTTTGTGATTAAAAAAAAAACTTCTATTTTTAGAAATGGCAGCCATCATGAATGTCAGATAAAAATTTTAAACCTCCATCCCAAATCTTGTTTGATTTGCCACAATGGTTTCAGTAGAGAAGATTAATGAATGAAAATATAATCACAACATGCACAATGACACCTTTGGTCAAGTGAGCTAATTAGTTACCTCTTTTATGCATTCCAGTTAATAAACACCACTTTCAACAATATTAAGGCAGTCAGTTTTATTGGTGGAGGAAACTGGAATACCTAGAGAAACCAAATACCCGTCAAAAGTCACTGACAAAGTGTATCACATTAAATTGCATCAAGTACACCTCACTATAGGTGAAAGTTACTGAATACACTATAGGTAAAAATAAATCTTATCTTTCTTTTAACTGTTGGTTTGGCAATATTTACAATTTTTGAGTTCAAAGGACTATCAACAAAGGGAGCGGAGCTTTGCTTTGAATCCTAATACAATTAATGTCATTGTGTCATTGTCAACATTTAGTACTCAACTCTGTAAACAAATAATATAATTATGTTGTCAGAATTTTACCTGTGTTTGGTAATCATCTCCTGTAACAATATTCCCTACCACTCTCAAAGCAGCTGATACCACACTCTGTTGATAATACCTACAATACATATGTACATCTCTATCAAGTCTGTTACACATCAATAGTGTAAAGGCAAAAACTTAACAAAACAAAATGCATCATATAAAAAAACTAAAGACTCACCTTGGTATCTTTGTTATACACTGGTGGATTATAGGATGAAAAATAATATTCCCAAAATAAAACTATACACTTTACATGTAACAATAAGCATAGAACCTAATTTTGAAAATCAGTTCAACAGTTTTAGAAGACTTCTTAAATTTTTCCACATAGGGTCATAACATTTTATCTAAATGGTTAAAAAAAGTTATATTTAAATTTGTTCCAAGGTGGCACACATCTTAGATTTCCAATCCACATAAAAAATATAATGTTATAAGTAACCATTCATTTATCATTAATGTACATTTTGTGTTCAACCAAATTTGTAGTTTTTCAGAAAACATTTTTCACACATTTTTACAAAATGATCTATGCTAAAATGTTAGATTTCTGATAGACAAAATAAAGAGTCTTTGTAAGAGTATCATTTAGGGAATATTCCTACCAAATAAGAGTACATAGGTGGCAAAGTGGTAAGGGTCATTTGACTTTTTACTAGCATTTTTATTGCATCCTTGGTCTAAAATTCAACATATCTGCAGAATGAACACAACTAGGAATAGATGCCAGATTTTAGTTCCAAGGTCCGTCAGACATGTAGCAATGTCAAGTAAAAATCGGCTTGGTCCAGTTAGAGGTTATTTGTTACTGGACCAAATGACCAGTAGGAATCTGAGCACCCCCTCTATGGAGTATGTGAATGTCGTGTAAACTTGATGCTGGGTCCAGTAATTTGTACTGCTTTACTGGACCGAATGTCCATTCAACTTCAATTTACCTTGGGAAACACAGACCTTTTCTGTCCAAACACGGTATACATAGAACTACTGGTATCTACATAATCCACAGTTCAGTCAGAAAACATGAAAAATGTATGACCCAATGTGATGACAAGAATTCATAATGTCTTTTCCTCAGATAGGAATTTCCCCCCCAATATTTCTGTTATTAAAGAGAAAATTCCAACGGCACAATAAACTCAACAGACAACAGAAAATATATACATACATAAGAAGTTCTACTAGTCTTCTACAAACTCCAGCATCTATGACGGCTTGTATTTTCTCATTAGGGCCATCTGATAGATATGACAGTGCCCAACATGTGTCAGCTAATACATCTTTATCTGTGTGAAACAAGAGTCTGGCTAAAACTGGTAATGCTGGTGATACCTGAAATATTGTACAATCATAACATCTTTCATCTTTATGAAGCAAGAGTCTGGCTTAAACTGGTTATGCTGTAGATACAGGTAATAAAAATATAACATCTTTCTCTGTGTAAACACACAAGAAAATATTCTGGAATATTCTTTCCCGTGATGGCTTGCAATTTTAGCACCCGTGCCACCAATTGTGTGCAAAACACATTTCTCTTAGGTGATGTCAGCTGGATGAACCAGACATTAAGTCAGTTTTACATCTTTAACAGACCAGATAATTGATTTTCTCTTCAAAATTTAACTGTACTTGATCATACGTAACAATCACACAAATCAGGAATTACCGTATTTTACGGACTATAGGTCGAATTGATGCTTTTCGGCTAAATTTTTTGGGGAATACTAAGATAGGTCGAAGCATTCCATAGGTCGAGGATGCCGATGACAACTTGGGTATATATCGTTACATCGAACGGGTTTTTTTTTCTTTTTCTTACATCGGTAAACATTTGTCTTATAACGATGTTCTTCGATAAGTATATGCAAGTATTAACTCAAGAATACTATTCTTATGTGTCATAAACGAAATAATTATGAAAGTTAAATTAAATAAAATTTTGTTTTTAAACTTGTGTTTGTGTTTTTTTTTTATCAGGAGTCTGGTTTGTAAAGCCAGACATCGATGACATTCAAATCAGGCCATCTGTGGGTGTCACAATAGATGGTAAACGGATGTTCATACAATAAACTAATCAAGCTGTCAAAACAATGTATCACCTTGTGCAGTTTTATTGACATACCTTTAAACTGTGTTTAATTAATAGTACACAAATTATGTGATTGTCTCGGTCCAGTAAATTTTCAGTCAGCTGATCAGGATATTTAAGTGCCGATAGAGGTTCACCTGTGTTGATTATCTCATGGTGATTATTTTATTTGTTCCTAATTGACCAATCCAAGTGTAGAACATTCTAGTTTAACGAAATCGATAATTATTTTCCAGTACATTTAGTATAAAAAGCTTGTTCACGTGTATTGTGAGATATATTGCAACAGCCATGTTGTACTACAACCTCGTTCGCATGCTCGTGTTCGGTACCCCTTGTGTTTGATGGAAAGCTATATAGCTATATTTAGATATTTTGTGATAATAATGTTATATTGTAAAACGATCTACCCTGTGATTTTTTTCAACAACATACATTTTTTATATTATATATTTTATAATTTTTTTTAATAATTTATATTATACAATACAATATTGAATTGATTTTCGCTAACACTTAATTCTTCAATCATTGAATATTGATTTTTTTCGGATGTTGAACATTTTATTCCCGGAATTGCACCCCCTGTTAGTATACTTTTATTGCTTTATTTAAAATAAAATAATACCAAGCACATCGATGATTTCAGTCTTCTCATTCAGGAAAAAAACCTACAGCAAAATAAAGGTATACTGTCAACAAAATCGTCATTTTTATCGAGATTTTTTTTTAGGGATTCCAAATTTTTCAACTTCATCCTTGTATAGATCGATGTGGACGATAGGTCGAAGCCAGCATGTTGAGGAAAACAAATATCAACATATCGTCCGTAAAATACGGTAGACAGTGAGCATAAAAATTATAGAAATACTAACTTTTGTGAAATCAGGTGGTGGGTTTTTCCCTCTACATAAATTAGACAAACACCATACAGCATTTCTAGTCATTGATAAACTGGTACTTTTACTTAATACTCTGAAAAATATTAACAGATATTTATGTATATGTTTAATTATTATTGTATAGATATCACCATAGAATTCATCCAAAGACAACAGACAATTTAAGCCATTTTATTACTAAAAAAAATGAGAATTGTTACATCATAATGAAACATTGTATTAACAATAAATACAGCAATAAAAAATAAACAGCTGCGCAAAGAGCGCATGATACGCCCGTCGTCAACATTCATACAATATTTGTAAAGACTTTCTTTCCCATAACTCTGGAATAAAAAATCGAAATTTCACCAAAAAGTACGATAAATCGCCTACAATTTGATGAATAAAGTCCCATTATTATAAATTCTGGAATGAAATATTGAAATTTCACCAAAAAGTATACAGACCACAAGACTATCAATTCCAGTAACTATGCGAAGTTTGAACTGAATTGACCAAGGGGTTCTCAATTTACAGCACGAGATACGAAAAATCGCCTACAATTTGATGAATAAAGTCCCATAACTCTGGAATGAAAAATTGAAATTTCACCAAAAAGTACGAAAAATCGCCTACAATTTGATGAATAAAGTCCCATTATTATAAATTCTGGAATGAAATATTGAAATTTCACCAAAAAGTATACAGACCACAAGACTATCAATTCCAATAACTATGCGAAGTTTGAACTGAATTGACCAAGGAGTTCTCAATTTACAGTGCGAGATACGAAAAATCGCCTACAATTTGATGAATAAAGTCCCATAACTCTGGAATGAAAAATTGAAATTTCACCAAAAAGTATACAGACCATAAGACTATCAATTCCAATAACTATGCGAAGTTTGAAGTGAATTGGCCAAGGGGTTCTCAATTTACAGCGCGACATACGAAAAATCGCCTACAATTTGATGAATAAAGTCCCATAACTCTGGAATGAAAAATTGAAATTTCACCATAAACTATACAGACCATAAGACCATTAATTCCAATAACTGTGTGAAATTTGAAGTGAATTGGCCAAGTTAGAGTGCTACATGTGAAACGGACGGACGGACACTCGGACATTGGTATACCATAATACGTCCCGTCTAAAGACGGGCGTATAAAAACTACAGATTCGTGGCAGCTTGATAAGACTGTAGCAAAGTCAACCATTTTTTGGCCTCTCATTTGTTATAAACTAAGTACAGATAGTATCCCAACGATTAATCTGAACCTTTAACGAAGGATCTTTGTGTGTGTTATCTATCAGCTGTCAGTAACAAAATCATTTGTGTCATCAGAAATATGAGAAGTCTAGCAGCCTTCATATGTAACAATTGTTAAACAGTTGAGTGATAAGAGCTAAAACTGACTCAGAAAATATAACTTAAAAAATAGTTGGTTTGCTGTTGCTGTTTGCTGCTAGGATGGGATAATTTTGTTGTATCACTCAGGAAACATCAAACCAACATTTATCTATTGATGGGCTTTACTGTAATAGTGAGGGCTGTCGTGGCCATGATCATTTGGTAGTTGGATTTACAAGTTCCTATGCAATCAGTACCTATCACCACTACTGCTGTGAGTCCGAATCCCGATCAAGGCAAGGTGTACTTGATGCAACATTAAGTGATAAAGTTTGTCAGTGACTTGCGACAGGTCGGTGGTTTTCTCCAGATTCTCTGGTTTCCTCCACCAATAAAACTGACCACCACGATACAACTGAAATATTGTTGAAAGTGGCATTAAACACCATCAAACAAACATACTGTAATAGTGGAACAAGGATTCCTTCATTTAGTACATAGTCTCTACACTCTGGACTGTCTCCAGCAATGTTCCCTAAAGCCCACACAGCTTGCTCCTGAACATCCTCTATCTCACTGCCTAAAAGTCTGATGAATATAGGTACAGCTCCAGCATCTATTACCACTCGTGTCTGCATTGACGTTCCTGATGCTATGTTGGTTAGAGCCCATGCTGCCTCAAACTAGAAAACAAATCATAGATGACAATGTTGAGTTACATCTAATATCTTTCATACCTTAATTAGATCACTAATCAATGTCTAATCAAATGAAGACAATTCAGGACTTTGGCTTAAATCTTCAAGGAACAAAGGTGATAATAGATATCTATGGATATTTAAGCTCTTTTTGGTTAATACATATATATATAACAGTAATATATGTAACTAAACAGTCTTGTCAGTCTATGTCAAATTTATTGATTTTGGGCAACATTTTCTATATTGAAAATATTTTATTGTTGCGGCCATTAAGTGTTAATGTTGCCACCATTAGGCTTACTTCTTGTGGCCAGTATGCTTTGTTGTTGCCGTCAGTAAACTTTGTGTTTCTTTTTTGGTTTACCTTTAAACTTATTATTATTCAAAATGGCAGAGAATGAACTGTATGCAAGTATTTATTATAAGAAATCTCAAAACTTCTCATACCACTTCTTACAATCAACCATTTTATTATTTTCGTACTTCTTAACATAGTTGATAGATAACATCACCTTGAGAATGCCACAACATCTTACACAGGTTAATGCATCTATATCATGACCGACAATACTACTTTATCCTTTGATCCTAACGATGTAATAAAATTCTAAGACATTTGAATTGCTATATACCAAATCTTTAAAGATTTCCAGAATTTTTTAAAACTGGTAAAAAAAAAACTGACCAATTTTCGAAGAATATAATTTCTATTAAGGATATTTCATATAAACAAACTCAGGGATGACAATAAAGGTGACCAATCATAGTAGCAAGTTACCTTTTCTGCTAAATTTTCACTTGATGAAAATGTTTTAGGACGTCCACCCAATGTACCATTGGTAGTATCATTGGATGTCATGTATGTTTTAATTGAGCAGTCCAAATTACATGTGTATGTTAAATAGTGGCCATGATATTTTCAGTCAAAAGCATTGTGGCAGTACATGATTGTTTTATATAAATATTAGATACCAGAAACTAATATACAACAAAAATGACATGGCCACCATCATCATTATCATCTCATTGCAAAGTAACATGTTCCTGCCAAGATATGGCTGAAAAATTGCTGAGTTGGCATTAAACAACAATCACTCACTCCTATACCACATTTTATCATTTGAAAGATTATCTCCCTTTTTGACTTTGTTATCTTAAAATCTACCTGTAAAGTACAATTCTGATCTTTCTGTAAAAATTCCACAAATCTTGGAATAATTCCTGTTGTAATAACTTCATCTATTGGTGGATTGGGCTCTGAAGATAGAAATATTCAAAACATAAAAATTCATGTAAAAACAGAATACAACTAATAAGAAGGTTCAAATTTGGTTGGCCCCATTCAATTGAGTTTATCGTAAGACACAGAGGAATTAAATCAACATACTACCGGAAGCTCTTGGTCCAATCAATTCAATCTAAAAAAATAAAAGGCCGTTGGCCACTGGTCCCCCGACGCCAAGGTTATATCGTAAGATTAAATTTTGAAACTACTGTAAACTAGAGGGTCAGGTGAGCCTGTATCACTCATAATTCTGAAAGGGGACCATCCAAGGACCATTTTGAAGTAAAAAAAGGGGAGTAACTCTGGTTAGATTTGTCGAAAAATCATCATTATCGAACTTGACCTAGATATTCATGAGATACAATTACATACCAAACCTAGTTCAATCTGAATTTTTCTTCACAAGTTATAATTTGGAAACCAAAATATTAGCAATTTTGAAGTAAAAAAAGGGGAGTAACTCTGGTAAGATTTGTCGAAAAATGATCGCTATCGCACTTGACCTAGATATTCATAAGATACACTTACATACCAAACCTAGCTTCAATCTGACTTTTCATTCACAAGTTATCATCTGGAAACCAATTCGGCACACAGACGGACGGACGATACCCATTTCTATAGTCCCCTTCGACGAAGCGTTGGGGGACAAAAAACACATCAAATTTGGATGAAAAAAAAAAATTTCATACACCCTTTTTGAAATAAAATACCAAAATTGTCCATGACCCATCAATAACCCGTTTTTAAGATGACTATTTTGTAAAATTTAGTTAACAGTTAAATCTCAGGTAGCTGCGGAACCGTAGCCCTTTATGGTCCTTTTTTTTTTTGGCGGACCATAGGGCTACGGATTT
>MJUT01058118.1:148877-167871 GCA_002080005.1 Gigantidas platifrons
ACCTATCTTAGTATTCCCCAAAAAATTTAGCCGAAAAGCAGCAATTCGACCTATCGTCCCCATCGACCTATAGTCCGTAAAATACGGTAATTACTTTTTTCTGGGTTTTTTTTTTTTTTTAATTTATTTTTTATAAATTGTATTCTTAAATCCAGGTTTTTAATTTAGGAATATTCACACAATTTCGTTACACGTCACCTGTTCACTTTATTACTTTAGAATGTTTTAAATTATTTGTCACTTTGGAAAAACATCTTTCAGCTATTTAACTATGCTTACCATAGTTTTCCCATCATTTGTGACCAAAATTCTGTCTGAAATTTTCTATTGACATTGTTTTAGATTGTACACTACTATATATAAACATGACATTTATGGAGTGTTTTCCCATTTTTCACTTTCCAGTATAATTTTACATGTAATAATGACAGTTAATTTACTTTAATTTACTTGTAAATTGAACATACCATTTCATGATTCAAGAAGGAAGAGAGGCAAAAGACTTAAGTGCATATTTTATGCTTAATATTGAAATATTAGACTGTTTCAGTCATTATACATTAGTTATTAAAAAAACAATTGTTGTCTTACATTTATTTTTTATTTAAAAAATGTAAATAAGTGGAGTTTCTGTGAAGATTTCTTGCTAAAAAGTGGCCCTAATGTTCAAGCAATGTATCAAGACTATGTGCATGAAAAAATATGGATATTTAGATTTTATATGATTTTTTCCATTTAATTTATGGATTTGACATTTTTCTTGATAAAAATGTGGAAAAACGTTTTGGGGTACATGTGTTTAAATAGCCATAACTTCATCAATGTAACAGATATCTTGCTCAAATAAATTGCATTTCACTTCAGAAATGCTATAGGGATGTTCGCCGTGATGTCACAGGCTTGAGAATTTACCCGTGTGGTTGGCAGGAAATCAAAAATTTCGCTTGTCTTTCAATGAAGGCTCAACTTTAAATTGTCATTATTATTTTGTTATTTACGATAATTTAATAATTCTTTCAGAAATGAAAATTATATAGCAATAATTAATTCACATCGAAGGTTTGATAAAAATATTCAGAATAAAAAGATTGGAAATTCAATCTTGTTTTATTTAGTTTTGAAGTGTAAAAATGCATTATTTCATATTAGAATTATGAATTTATCATATCAAAATAAAAAAAATGTAAACTGACAGAACAAATATGAATTTCTTAAGTCTCTAAAACAATTAACAGAACCAAAATTGGTTTGGAAATAAAAAAGTTATAAAAGTTTAAAAATTGGTTACTTTCCTGTCAATTACGTTATTGTTTTACTGCCAACCAATTATTTGTTTCATGACATGCAAATTAGTGAATATGACATCACTAATGAGATTGGCGAACATTCCTATAGATAACATCTGATTTCAATAAATTCTGCTCATCATTCAGCACAAATTTCCGTTACCATCCCTACTGTCTTGGTGCCGAACTGTCTTTTTCAATGGGCGCCGAAATGTCTTGGTGCCAAACTGTCTTGTTACCATAGTGAAGATATGTGGATAGTAAAATTACAACAACTGAGGTTCTTTATTGATAAAATTTTAGATTTGTGTGGTAAAACCGTTGCCGTTGGCAAACAAATGCAAGTTCCTTTACAATGACAGTGTGTTAGCAGCGTCTTCTTGTTGTCCAACTGTTTAGATCATTTTGATGATAGTAAATAAAGTGATTGACAAGTTCGGGATAATGGTCAGAACATTTCTTGTAGAATATTTTCGAATTTTATAAAGAGAAAGTTGTGTATTTTTAATATTCATAAAATTTCATTTTTATATGGCTGCAGATCAGCTGATTTTTTAGATGTTCAATTTGAATAAACATCCGGTTCCTACGTGCAAAAACCTTTGATTCTTATAATTTCAATATCAAATTTCTATTTACTTCGACAGGCATCAATCAGTTGTCAAGATTTTACTGGGAAAATCGTCAAATAAAGTTGTTTTTTTCTCCGACTTTCTTCCACCATTGAGATTCAAGCATGCGCATTAATCCATTCAATGTAAAGTCTTTTTTTTTTGCGAATAGGGAAAAATATATTAGTATTGCTTATCTATCGCGAATGTTTTCAATCTCTCAAAACTGTGGGTGTTCACATTTAAACTGTAATTTTCAAATATTCATTATTACCGTTTGGAGGAGAATGTGAGCGTGATTCAATATGGCGGCCCCCAGTAACACCGGTATGGACGGGCAAAATTTTTCATGTGAAGACTATCTGCAGTTTCAAGTGAGATTTGTGTCACAACTTTATCTGTCACAAAACGAAAACATAATGAATTGACACGTATATACAAAATTTTGTCTATCAAAAAGCTGTTATATGTTTTTTTTTCTTTACTACTGTTTGACCTTCGACGCTTCGGCTTTCAATGAAAGTTTCATCATTCTGATTTTAAACTGCTTCCAAGTTTAAAGGTTCATGTGAAGTTGTGAATGAACGTCACCACTGGTTTAAGTTCAATACAATATTTTGAATCCATGCTAGTTCATGCCATAAGCTCTTGCTCAAATTCACAAACACTCCCCTTTGACTTTGTTACTGTTTGGGTAGTCCGAGATTCCTCTGCCGTTCGACGACTATTTACATCTGCTGTTGTCGTTGAACGTCAGAGCGCTCTCCATAATGAAAACAGCGGATTTTTCTCCCCATTTCAGCCGTGGCGCATTTCCACGTTTTGTGGCTATCAGATTTTATTTTCTATCCAAAACCCTAATATATATCGCTTCACCAATCATTTTTCTATTCATTCATAACCATCTTACCCTCAGAAATTGGTGTTACACTCCATTACAGCACAGTTTCCCACAGACCATATGATTTCGTCATTTTGAACACTGACATTTTGAAATATTTGTCACGTGACTTCGAGAGAACTACGATTACCGCAATGTATCATGGGAGATGATTTGCATATATGATCTGATCTTGTCCAAAATAGGGGGAAACGCAAGACATGCTCTTTCTGAAGCCCGCGGATAACACTGCCAAATAAATCTTTTCTATCCCAACATATTTTGTATTATTTCCTTCTGCTCTGATTTGAGCTGAAGATGGAACTGCTTGTCCTGCAGAATACGCTTTATATCATCTTGTATGTTTGTTTACGTATGCTAATTTTGGTGCACTGTATTTAGTATCTCCCATCATGCAATGCATTGCTGTCATCTTTCAGTTAGTATCGCAAGATCACGTTAAAAAAATGGCAGTGAAATGACCAAATCATCGGGTGTAAGGAAAAAACGTGCTGTAATCGAGTGTAACACCACTCTCTGAGGGTAAGATGGTTATGAATGAATAGAGAAATGATTGGTGAAGCGATATATATTAGGGTTTTGGATAGAAAATAAAATTTGATAGCCACAAAACGTGGAAATGTGCTACAGTTGAGATGGGGAGAAAAATCCGCTGTTTTCATAATGGAGAGCGCTCTGACGTTCAACGACAACAGCAGATGTAAATAGTCGTCGAACGGCAGAGGAATCTCGGACTACTGTTTGGGAGGCTTTGTTTGTATTTTTTCTCGATTTTTAAAATTAATTTAAATGTCACAGTGGACCATAATTTATATCTGAAAAATGCAATGTCTATGATTGGATTTGCTCTTAGTACCTTCACATTTATATTATAACTAAGCAAAACCTTTACTTTATACCAACTCTTGGACCAAACAATCAAACAAAATACTTTATTGTCAGTCAAAATGCCCCGAAGGACAGAAAAATCATCATTAATTTGTTACAGATTAGTGTGATTTTAGTAATTAACAAACATTGAAATGAAATAAAATAACAGGCAAAGGTTTGTAATCATACATAATAGTTATGTCAGTGACCAAAGCAATGAGGTAAAGAAAATATCAAAACCCAAAGATAACACTGTATAATATTGTATTCTCAAGAGGTAGAGCACCCAACAATCCTGTGATAAACTACGTCAGAGTTCAAGAAATTGTTTATATATCATGTTATATAAATAATTATTGAGAGAGAAAAAAAAATAACCATTTATAATGCACTTATTTTTCTTGTCTCAATGTAAATAAGTTATCTAACAACTTATAAAGCTTATCATATATATGTCACAGTGGTATATATGTGTTCGATTTTTTGAGATTGTATTTTTTATATTTTATAATTTTGTTAAGATTTATTAGAAATATTTAGAAAAATTATTTGTTTAAAAGAAATTTATAAATTTGCATTAATTTGTTAAAGTTTTTGACACCATTAGGAGCACATCTCATATCGTCATTTTCTAATCAATTTAACTTTTTGATCATAACTGGCTATTATTCAAATTTGTCTTAATTAAGCTTTCGAGTTGAATTATGTAGATCTGACTGATGTTCATGAGTTAATTATATTTTATTGTGTTAATTAGAGTTATTCGTGTATGACATATTAATATGAGTATCTTTTATAATTTTGTATAAATAGAGTAGAAATTTTAGGTTAGGAGTCAGTGTTTGGGTAGCGTATTCGATCACGTTTACCCTGTAGGAATAGTTGGCGTACAAGGACTGTCGATCAGTCAGCCACTATGATGGACGGCAACACTGATGCAAAATTTGGGTTATTTTGTTTATCTTTGGCATTTTAGTTTATTTGAATCTTTATTTAATTTTTGAGTTACTTTTTAAAATTGGGAATTAACTATACTTTTAGTATTTGAACTTTTTAAACTTTATCATTTTTATTTGGAACTTGCTTTGAACTTGTTGTTATAATTTGAATATATTTTGTTATGTAAAATAAATTGCTAAAAACTTGCTTGCGTTTTAGCTATGTCTACTATGGTAATTTAAGTCTAGCGATAGACTGATCCCTTGTCCCTACGTTTTGTGCACACAGCTAGTTCCCCTCTTTGCAACGTGCACAGGGCTTCGGTGACATATATATTTGTCATCGGCAGACATAAGCCAAATAAATTTTGATTTGTTATCTAGATATTTAAGATTTTTAAACTTGTTTTCAAGTTCCTTTATGATGTCATGTCTGGAGGTTTCCAAAACAGGACACTCCAAGAGGAAGTGAATTTCATTTTAAATATCTAATTTGCATAGCTTGCAAATTCTAGGTTCCACAGGAACATTAAAATATCATTCCATGTTCTATTTCTAATTTATGGGTGCTTATTCTAAATTTTGTAGTAATTCTTCTTTGGTTTGCATTGCTCATGGTTAAATAATCTTCAAATTAAAAATTATCTTTAAAAAGTCTATATGTACATAGTTTGTTACCATATGAAAGCATATTGTTCCTGTCGTCTAACAGTCGTTTTTTCCATAAATCATTATAATTAACATGGAACAATTTATAAATTGAATGTTTCATTTTATTCTTGGAGCCAAGGAGCATATTTTCATTAATATTGAAATGCTCTAAAAATTTCTTTAATACAATGATACCATGAGAACTTATTATCGATAAAAATTTGTTTTGAGACATTAAATGCATCCGCTGCCAAACAGTCTTGCAATTCATTTAAACGAGCCAAATATTTAATCATATTTAAGAAAACCTCATGCAGAAGAGGGTAACGTCCAAGTTCATCCATCACTAAGGAAGTATCCACTATTTAAACACAGTTAGCAGGGTTCGACTTAACCACTGGCCCGCTGGCCCATGGCCAGTATATTTACGGTCGGGCCAGTCAATCAGAACAAAGATTGGCCTGAAGGGCCAGTTGATATTCTCGGGCCACTTGGGCCTGCAACTTTCGTTTCTTCCAACCGGTACAGGGGTTGAAAATTCCCGAAGTCCGACTCCCGGGACTAGAAAATTGAAACTTCGGGCTTGCTGTTTTTCCATGGAAAAAGCCCATCGGGCATGCCTTTAAAAAAATTAAAACTCTACTTTTTTCTAAGCGTTTACTATTCAATTCAAATCACATGCAAGTTTTTGTCAATCGTCTCCTTTCACTGTAAATAAGTACTAAAAAGCTATTTTAAAAACAATAATACACATCCTAGATGGATCGATATTCCTCATGAATATTAATGAGTTCCGAATCACCTATGCGCTTCCTACATACCTATGTAAAGTCAAGCGTCGGAATAACATTGATCAATTGTATGTTTTTATGTCGACAACTTTTCAGAAAAATGTGATTGCTTAATTTTAATTTTACAGTCAAATTGGGACTTGGAAAATCACTGACCGGACTTGGGTTAAAAAAGTTTAAAAAGCCCTGGGCTTGGGCCTGCCCAAAATAGTTTTCAACCCCTGCGGTAGATTTTTCATACTTCCGTGTCATTCAATATCGACTGATAACATAACCCGAATAATCCAGTCGTTATATTACTCCCCCACTACTCACTGCATTGGATGCATTCATTGATAAAGTCTGTCAAACGGAAGTAGTAAATCGCTATGACTTATGGGTATTACGACATCGCCATTAGGCATGAATGGCACGTAAAATAGGAGGAGCTAAGCATGTGTTTGTAAATAATGTCAAATGGAGCGATCTTTTTGTTTTTCTTTGAATTTAAAGCTGTATTCTAAATTTGCTTAAAGGAATACTCCAGTCAGTTGAAAAGTTGTTTTAATTCAATTCATTATAACTTTTTATTCGTAAATAACTTATTATTTACAAAAAAACACCTTTATTAACATTAATATACCCAATTAGATATATGAATATTTGGAATTTCCTGTCGTAGTGTAAGCGGCCATGGCACCTATTCATGTGACGTCACAGGTCCGGATCATGTTAGTTGAATAAATAACATGTATCTGACTCTTCCCAACATCGTGCCCATTTGGTTATGTTTTAATATCGGATCAACTGCTATACAATATTTATAATTGTTAATCGTTCAAATTTTGTCCTTAATATTCCCATCCCATGTTACATATTCAAAAAACAAAGGAGTTTATTTGTATCGGAAGGGGGGGGGGGGGGGGGTTCTACATAGTACGTATAATTTCATGTTTTACGTGATTGGCCATAGGTTAAATAACTGTCAGTTTTAACTTGTTTTATGCTTACACATGTTTTTTTTCTTTTTTGTCCCCAATGTTGGCGTACTTTCCCATGTTTTTCGAGGTCACTGATCGATGATCATGTGTTGACAGGTAGTCCTGTCCTAATCGGTAGTTACACCCAAAAAAATCAGCTTTCATCCTTTCCCTTTTCAGTAGTGCAATAAAATGATTAACATGAAGTCATAATGATTTTGTAAATATCAAAAGATAAATTTATACGACGTTATTTTACGAATTACATAATTTTTAATGATAAAATTGCAACTGATCAATGCTGATCAATATACGATACCGGATTTATGACGTCACGGCTCTTTCGGAAGAGCTCTAATTGCAGGTACATGTATAATCCGAGAATGGATTATGTCCCTTGTCTCCGCACATTGCAGAGTGCTGAAAAATGGCAACCCCCATTGTTTGGTGCAACTGCAACAGGCAACTTCAATCACCAAATTCTACCTTACGGTATATTATTTTTAACATTCATTAACACAAATGTCTTTTAGTTACTGTCATTTAAATATTCACGCTAACTTGTTAAGACCATGGAGTTTTCCTTTAAAACCGGCACTTTCATTACCGGATGCAAAAACTATAAAAGGGATCTATAGTATAAACGTAAAGTCGAAATTACAAATAACGAAAAAAGTAAAGCGTATGAAACAGAAAAAAAGAAAACGTGTATTTATTCCGTCCTGGACGACAACTTATCCATGATTGCAGAATGGCATTAGCGGAATGACATATACAGTTTGTACTAAATTTGATAAAACCGGCACGTTCATTACCAGATGCACAAACTATAAAAGGGATAGTGTAAACCAGCATGAAAAATCAGAATCCCACAAAGTTAATGTAATTAAGTTCAATGGTCAGAAAAACCCACAAAATTCTGAAGGAGCTAAAGCTCTAACAGCCATAAACCAACTAACAGTAAACAGAACCCCTATTTCATATTGGTCCACTTTGTGGACCGATATTTCTCAGGCCAGTTGTTCAAAAATTTTACTGGCCGAAAGGGCCAGCAAGATTTTTTTCTTAAGTCTACCCCTGGTTAGCGGAAGGTTGCTTTTAACATACTACAGTACCTATAAACGTAGGTCTTGAGAATAGCCAGTCAGTCCATATTTGACAAATAATTAGTTTGATAATCATGTATGCTTTGTTTTTCAGGACTATTTAAAGAAAATGAGGGCTATTGATGACAAAATAATTTATGAATTAAACAACGCAATACCCACAGATTACTTTTCAAAAAATTTAGACATAACAGAAAAATGTAAAAGTTTTTATGAACAAGTGAGTATTGAAAATAATATAATGAATGTCTTTTAATAATAGAAAATACCTGATCTGAATGGCCATCCATATTCATTTGTTGTTTTCCAGGGACTTCACAGTTCAGCCTCTCTGTAGACTGATATATGTTCACTTGTGTCAACAACAAGCCCCTGACAAAAGTAGTTGCATTTTTCATAGAGAATAACAGTTTAATGAGCTGCTAATAAGGAAATTGTGTAATTTGATTTATTATCATGCTATAATAACTGTATCCTGAGTTAGTAAACAACCAATTATTTGTTTGAATGCTTCTCTACTGTATATGTTAATTACATTATTCAATTATCAAGAGGGAAGAGTTTAAATCTTGTTAACTGGTTAAACCTTGTCTGATTTTTGTTGCTGTCCTAAGCCATGATCTTGATTTCTAACAATATCTGTCATGGTCTTTATTTGGTTTAATTAGTTGAAGTGAGAAATGTTTGTTTGTTTTGTTGATATCGGTGGAATTGTTGACCATCACTATTTAAACTTTCTTTTTACATACAATGTATATTATTATTAGATATTTTGATACAACATATGTATATTGTTCATTCTGAAAGCAAATTCACATACAATATACATGTATATCATTATCTAGATGTTTAAGAAATAAATCATGGAAGCCAGAATGTGTTCGGAGTTTTCACATTCTGGCTTCCATGATTTATTTTGATTCTGATATGTCTAAGTGTATAAATACGGTAGTATACTTTGATTGAAAGACGCAGGGATTTCAGTAAGGGCCGGCACCCGGCGATATGTCGCCGCTTCAAACGAGTGAAATCGCCAGTTCGACTGTTAGAAACTAAAATATTTGTTCATTAAAGATTACGATTTTGACCAAAAAAAATATGTTTTAAATAGCTTTAAAATGATGAAATAAAGGTAAATATTTCTCATTAAACAGCTTATCATACCACTTTTCGCCTTTTGAGAATGAAAATTACCATCGATTGATTATTACCTTGCAAGCAAATAATTTGACCTCGCTTTCTCTGTATGCAACTGACCTTACTAGTGACAGGTAAAAAGGAATAATTTGTATTTTGTCGCTTGTTAACTGCAAGCTTGCATGGTTCTTTGTCCGTAATTAACGCCGACTTAAAGCAGATTCAGAGAAAATAAGAAATACCCTAAGTGCATTGTTGTACTGATTTAATGACGATTCGGCAAACTCCGCAATGTTGTACTGATTTAATGACGATTCGGTAAACTCCGTAAACAATGCCGATAATTATTAAGATGGCATCCATTTCTTGATCGATCTCAAAACACCAGCAGTTACACCTTTTTTCCCGGATGTGCGTACATTTCATAACATTTATAAGTTACAGAAACACATTTTAGGCATCAATCATATCTGATAGCTTTTATGGGAAACAAAAATTTACGATTTTGGCAGATAATGCCCCTTTAAATAAAAGAAATATACAATATTTATTCATTCTTTCATTTTTAATAAAGATTTTTAAAATCCACAATTATACAAAAAACAATGCATTTCAGGATTGATAGCAATGCATTTGTCAGGGATTATCTAATACTAGGGGAATGAAACAAATTTATCATTGATCGGTGTCAATTCTACGCTTAGCTTATTATCATTTGATGTTCGATGATTAAACGTTTAAATAATAGAGATATTTCAATTGAAAAATCTAGAGACACATCGAAAAGATAATTATGTTATCGATGGATAACTCATGAGATACGCAAATGGAAAAGTTTGAAGCACCATTTTATTTTATGTATTTAAGGATTGATCTCAATTTTTTTTCGGTTCACGAAGAAATAAACTAAAGAATGTGGTAGACACTGTGTAACCCGCGAAGCGGGTTACGCCAGGGTGTGTACCACATATTTAGAAGCGAGTTACGCAAGGGTGTGTACCACATTTTTTAGTTTATTTCGAATGAACCGAACAAAAAATTGTGATCAATCCTTATAAATTAATTCCTAATTAATTTTTTTCTTGTCCTAAATTATTTTGACGGATAATAATTGCTTAAAAAAAAAGAAAATTAAAATTTTTCCCAATTGAGACCCCAACATGTGACTTCCGGTTAAAAATTGTGTTTATGGAAAATAACATCAATTTTTTATCCAATCAAAATCTCTTAAACACATCAAATTAATTTATTTACATATATAACCTATATGATTAATTGGAATATCTAGACCATTTCACAACAACTGCTAGCTATTATTTTCCAGTGGACTGGATGAAGGGGAAACACATGCTTTACCACTGAATGACGTTTGGAACAATCAAACAAAAATGAACTTGTGTACTCCATTCTCGCCAGAAAATAAAAGCTCCACGGTCATCTTGAAATGGTCTTATTGCTTGCTAAAAAAAATTAAAAAATCATTTCTATGAAACCTCCTTTTCATGCACTTGTAAACTACCTTAAAATGCCTCAGAATGCACCATTTTGAATGTAACTGAAAACAAATTTCGTACCCCCCCCCCCCCCTTTATCATGAAGCCACCTCAAATTTCAATTCAGCCTGTTCAATACAAACTTACTGAATACCCTGAAGACGGTAATTTATATTTACACTTGCGGAAAATGTCGCATGCAATTTATGTAACTCGAATAATACTGCGCCCTCTCTCTGCATTATTCGGGTTACAATTTATGCTGCCAAGGGAAAAGTCAGTCACATTCACCGGCACATGTGCTAATGAGATTATACTGAATTGATAACTCGCTCGTTTGTTAACAAAGCGAAAGAAGGAGGTCATGTTAGAATGGAATATATCTATTTTAATAATCAATTTAATTTCAGTTAAATGACTCACATGAACAGAGACATACTATTATAAATAAATGTATGAAAGAAGCATCAGACCGAGTAAACCATCGGAAACAGGAACAGCAAAAAGATATAGATAATCATAGCTTAACAAGAAATCTTAGGAATGAACAAAGAAAGGTAAGTCTGAAAACCAAGTAGAAAAATATCAATTTCAGGGCTCACCAAACCAGTGGTTTTATATCAGCTTTATTTCAGCTGACTCCAAAGCGAAATTAAAGTCGCCTTGTTTCTTTTTGCAAGTTTCTCCTTACTTGCAAATAATCTGCACTTGATGGTAAAGCTGATTGACAAAGCAATTGTAATAAATGTGGAAATATATAAGAATGAGAGAAAACTTGTTGAGACAAAAGAATCGCAGCAAATTTATTTTATACTGATGGAATTCCAGTTGAAAGTCAAATCCCAAATCTAAAAATAAAGACGCTTCCTGTACCAAATTGGCTGTTCAATTGTGTTATATTATTTATTATTTTAACACAACTTGAATTATTTGTAGCTTTTTCAAAGGTAAGCAAATCAACTTGTCAAGTTTTAAATGTGGCAGCATTTTTTTTGGAAACAAGGGAAGGAACTCACATTTTGATGTAATGTATATAAATACATATATATTACAGATTTCAATGTGAAACAAATAAAATCTAAAACTGACAAATATAAGACCAACAACAATAATACAAGTACAAAACATGAATTTATAGTTAAATATGAAGGGTATTAACAAGATATTAGCAAAGGCACACTTCAAATGTATTTTTTTTTTTAAATGATGCGAAGAAACACTTTTTAGGAAACGTGTCTGTATGAAGCTGTTGGAAGTCTCCCTGTCATGCCTTCACTTCTCCCTCATGTTCTCTGAGGGAGAAGTCAAGTCTCCCTGTTTTTTGCAAGTGTGGTGAGCCCTGCAATTTATAATTTATCTTATCAATTTCAAGATTTACCATTAGTTGCTTACATTGTATTTTTTAAAAATCCATAATTTAAGGAAAGAACATTTTCCAAATAGCAGAAAAATATGTAACACAGCCAATCCTCATTATCTTGAAGTTATAAAGTCATGTTCTTGGATAATTCATAGTTAGAATTTGAATTGTTTGAAGTAGCGTTCTATTTATAGATTAGATATTTTGTCATTAGTGATTACTTAAGTTTTTATTTTTTTCTGCAGTTACGATTAGTACAACAAGAAGTTAATATAGAAGAAGTTATTAAGGACAGAACAATTAAGGTATTAAACTTCTTCATTCTGGGTTGTCTGTAGTCTTAGGGTACAGTCAAATCTACAGAACTATTATTAAGGTATTAAACATCCTCATTCTGGGTTGACTGTAGTCTTAGGGTACAGTCAAATCTACAGAACTATTATTAAGGTATTAAACATCCTCATTCTGGGTTGACTGTAGTCATAGGGTACAGACAAATCTACAGAACTATTCAGGTATTAAACATCTTCATTCTGGATTGACTGTAGTAAGAATTTACTGTCGAATATATACAAATATAAGCCTAGGGTACTCTGGTGGAAGCTAGGCCGACATTGATTTCAGCAAACAAGTTACTGACATGTGATGGGAGGCCAACATTGATTTCAGTAAACAAGTTACTAACATGTGATGGGAGGCCAATATTGATTTCAGTAAACAAGTTACTGACATGTGATGGGAGACCAATATTGATTTCAGTAAACAAGTTACTGACATGTGATTGGAGGCCAATATTGATTTCAGTAAACAAGTTACTGATGTCACATATGATGGGAGGCCAATATTCATTTCAGTAAAACAGTTACTGACATGTGATGGGATGCCAATATTGATTTCAGTAAAACAGTTACTGACATGTGATGGGAGGCCAATATTAATTTCAGTAAACAAGTTACTGACCAGTGATGGGAGGCCAATATTGATTTCAGTAAAAAACATTTACTGACATATGATGAGAGGCCGATATTGATTTAAGTAAAACAAGTTACTAACAAATGATGGGAGGCCAATATTGATTTCAGTAAAACAGTTACTGACATGTGATGGTAGGCCAATATTGATTTCAGTAAACAAGTTACCGACAAGTGATGGGAGGCCAATATTGATTTCAGGAAACAAGTTACACTGCAAATTATATTGCTATGATATGACTGAAGTATTGTTCTAAATATAAGTAGTATTCAGCATGCAAAACCTAAACTCTTAAAAACAATTGTTTTACAGTGAAACTTGTCTAAATCAGACCCTGAATAAACCATAATTCTGTATTAACCAAACTTGAGATAAAGTCTCAATGTAGGAAATATTTGTTGAAATAACCTGTGTATTAAGAACAAGCAAGTTAGTCCCAGGGGGATTCGGTTTATACAGGTTTCACTGTAGAATTAAAACTCCTTTTCTATACACCATAGCAAATGTTGAATTGATATTATACAATTATTGCACTTCATCAAGTGCAATATGATGTGTTATACTAGCACATCATATTGCACAAAATGTAGTGCTGTAATTGTTTTATTACATTTAATGTACATTTACCAATTTCTTTTGGTACACCTGGATTGATTTTTAGCTCACCTGGCCATAGCCATAGGCCATGTGAGCTTTTGTCATGGCTAGGCGTTCGTCGTCCGTCTGTCAGCTTTTCACATTTAAATCTTCTTCTCTGAAACCACTGAACAAATTTGAACCAAACTTGCCAGAAATTTTCACTGGATGGTCCTCTACCAGATTTGTGTTTTTGCTGCTGATTTGAAATTCAACATAATGTGTTTTCATTGGCTGAAATTTAAAAAATCTTCTTGTCAGAAACCACCAAGCCAATTGAATTGTTACTTTGCAGGAATGATCATTGGGTGGTCCTGTACTAAAATTGTGAATCGGAAATTCAAGATGGCCATCATGACTTGACTTAGTTTTAACATAGGACCCTATGGAAAAAATGTTTAATTTTTTTCCCTCTAAAACCAGTAAGCCAATTTAAAGCAAACATGGCATGAATGGTCCTTAAATGGTCAACTTTCAAAATTATATCCAGTAAAAATAGATCGGATACCGTTCAGTATGAAAACCTGTCGTGCAATCGATGATTAATCACAAAAAATGAATTCTATGGTTTTATAATACTCTATAAAACTATAAATGTAATGATTCTAAATATTAATTTCCATCTGATGTTGCTAGAAAGGCGTCTTATTCAATAAATTGACAGATCTAATCGAATATTTTTAATATCTGTAAATTATTAATTTTTTTAGGCTTATTATGAGAGATGTCGGAATGTATACAGACCTCCTATAGACAGACCACTAGTGTGACAATGGCCATACTTAGTTGTATAGATTAAGCCATCACTGTGTGAGGAAGTACCATATTGTGATTGTTTGATGATGTCATTTTTGTCAGGATTGAATCTGTTGATTGTGCGTAATATTGTGACGAGTCATGGAGGGCTTACAAAATATTTACAGCTTCGGTCGTAAATAAAAAGAGAGATAATTGCTCACTATGTCATATTATTGTTTTATATTCAATATAATGTCAAAAGTGGTTGTATGAATGGGGGGAGAGGAAGGGGGTGATGTCAGTCAGAAATGATTTGAATCAATAATATACAGAATCATGTCATTATAAATGTTATGTACTAATACTACTATGATCATCACATAATTTCTACAGAATTGATATTTTTTAAAACTTTTCTTGCAGTTCAGGAAAAATACTGGTATTATGAATTATGCTTAGATCTAGTTAAGAAAGATCAGTAATTTTGTTATTTTTATTAAAAAGTAATTTTTTTATTGATTGTGAAAAAAATAAATTTTAGCACACTAGCTAGGACCAAAAGGTCCATGTGAGGTATTTTCATCACTTTTTATCTGTCATTGTCATTCATGTATGACCCTTTCACATGTGAATTATTCTTCTTCAAAACTACTGCTTCAAATTGAAATAAACTTTGGGGGGAATATTTCTTGTATATCATCCTTTTAAAAAGATTGCCACCATTATTGTATCAAAGTTATGCAGTACCTAATTTATGATGCCATTTTACGAAATAATGTTGAAGAAAAACCTATCGGTAAACTGATCGAACCAAGATGACTGCCATCGCTGCACATATTTTAACATGGCACACTATTGGCAAATAGATCTTTTCAGTAATCACTGCACTGATGGATCAGGAATTGTTCGTAGAAGTTATGTTTTACTTTGTAGATGATTGCCATTGTTTGATATGATTTGATGGTAGACCTACGAGAAAAGGTCCAACTGATTTTCATAATTATTTCTATAGGACTTCCATTGATATACTTACATTCTTAATACATTAATTTACTGGGGAATATATATTTTTTGATGATTGATTCATCAGGACATTTTATAGAAATAATTAGCCTGGCAAACGATATGTAGGCTCAAGTGGTACTTTAGGTTCTACTTTTTTTTAATATGGTTATACATTCAATGTTTGTTAATTATTGACCAAGTAATATGATAAAACATCTTAGTACAGATAATATACATGATATATACAGATTATATTTTGAAAACATTTGTCATTGTAATTAATAAAACATGTTAACATGGATGTCTGATGTTGTTGTAGACTTCTAAACTTGATGGAGGAGAACCGCTCGTAGCCTCTGGCTGTCGGCAATCCTCTTGGAATAAATGGAGAAAAAAAAAGAAAAAAAAAACTGACATCATTCTGTAGAGGGACCATCATAGTTGTGATCGTATGGTAGATCAGTTGGATTTACAACTACCTGTGCAATTAGTGCCTATCAGCTCTAACGTTGTAAGTTCCAACCTTGTTCATGGCAAGGTGTACTTGATTCAACATTATGTGATAAAGTTTGTCAGTGACGTGCGACGGGTCAGTGGTTTTCTCCGGATACTCCAGTTTCCTCCATAAATAAAACTGACTGCCACATTATAACTGAAATATTGTTGAAAGTGGCATTAAACACCATAAACCAAACCAAATCATTCTGTAGGTAAGATAAGTAACTCTATTGATGGTGAAGTATATTAACTGTGTAATTGTTTGTATGCTCGGCTTGAGTTTGGTAGATCATGTTTTTGAGCACGAGACAGATCAAACAATAAAATTGATAGTTGTTACTTCTTCACTAAGCACCCAGCAGTAAGAAGTAATGGGATGATGTGTGTTAGCAGTCATTGCAAAGGTACCTTGGACATCACTGGACATTTGGTCCAGTAAAGGTAGAACTTTTACCGGACCAAATCACTTTTTACTGGACCAAAAAAAATAACACAATTTAAGTGCAATATTTNTTTACTTTGTAGATGATTGCCATTGTTTGATATGATTTGATGGTAGACCTACGAGAAAAGGTCCAACTGATTTTCATAATTATTTCTATAGGACTTGCATTGATATACTTACATTCTTAATACATTAATTTACTGGGGAATATATATTTTTTGATGATTGATTCATCAGGACATTTTATAAAAATAATTAGCCTGGCAAACGATATGTAGGCTCAAGTGGTACTTTAGGTTCTACTTTTTTTAATATGGTTATACATTCAATGTTTGTTAATTATTGACCAAGTAATATGATAAAACATCTTAGGCCATACAAAGTTAATTTCTTGGTTCTCAGGCCCGCCCGCATGTGGAAATTCGTCGCCGCATTGCCGATTTTATTGGAAAAATAGTAAAAAAAAAAAATTAAATGCGGTAGCGCTGTCCGTACGGAAAAAACAACCGCATCCATTTTTCTCTTATATCGCGTGGTCGGTGAAACGCTTTAAAACGCATCATGCTTAAATGAGATTTAAAGCATCGCTATGACAATGTATAAATAAAAAACGTGTTTCCGTTTGACATTTAGACAAAATGTCAATCGTTTCTGTGCAAATTCGGCACAAATGTTTGCCAGTTTTACCAGGAAACATAATAGGGGGCTTCTCCGAAGCTTGTACCTTATTGGAATTGTTTACGGAGATAAAAAATGGTACGTTGGGACCAGCGGATTGGACGTTTCCATAAAAATTAACCACTTGTGATGTTTCTGCCACCATCGGAAGAAATAAAATTGAAATTTTCAATAAAGTAATGAAAAGATTTATACATTGCCATATTTTTCACAAAAAAAAGAAGACAAAATGCCTCCCTCATCACTTTTTACAGCAGTAAAAGGATAAACAAAAATGCCGCCCTCCCTCATCAATTTTGACAAAAAAGGGCCTGAGAACCAAGTAATTAACTTTGCATGGCCTTAGTACAGATAATATACATGATATATACAGATTATATTTTGAAAACATTTGTCATTGTAATTAATAAAACATGTTAACATGGATGTCTGATGTTGTTGTAGACTTCTAAACTTGACGTCATTCTGTAGAGGGTCCATCATAGTTGTGATCGTATGGTAGATCAGTTGGATTTACAACTACCTGTGCAATTAGTGCCTATCAGCTCTAACGTTGTGAGTTCCAACCTTGTTCATGGCAAGGTGTACTTGATTCAACATTATGTGATAAAGTTTGTCAGTGGTTTTCTCCGGATACTCCAGTTTCCTCCATAAATAAAACTGACTGCCACAATATAACTGAAATATTGTTGAAAGTGGCATTAAACACCACAAACCAAACCAAATCATTCTGTAGGCAAGATAAGTAACTCTATTTGAATTATCAAACTCCATTTCGAAAAGATAGGGGTCCTAACAAATCGGGGGGTGGGGTTATTTTGTATGTAAAGGATAATATAAATGTAAGCAGACGTGACGATCTTGATTTCGATGATCTTGAAGGCATTTGGGTTCAAATAAAAATAAATGGCAAAAAGGTCTTATTTGGAATTTTTTATATCCCCCCTAAAAGTACCCAAGAAATATGGGGAAAATTGGAATCCTCAATAGAAATGGCCATAAATGATACTGCTATTGATGATGTCATTATAACGGGTGGTTTTAACGACAATCAACTGGACTACTCACGCACTAAAATTAGCTCCCTTTTAACTAAATTTAGTCTTTTACAAATGATTGACGAACCGACACATTTCACTGAGCACTCATCATCATTAATTGATCTTGTATTGACAAATAATGTTAATAGGTTGATATACACTGGAGTAGGACCTGCACTCACCGACCAAATACGATATCATTGTCCTGTAATAGGGTTCATAAGTTATCCTAAGACCCCGACGAAACCGTTTAAACGTAAAATATGGTTGTATGAACATGCAGATTATGAAAAGCTAAGACAGAATTTGTTCAACGTAAACTGGGACTCACTTTTTCTTACTGATGATATAGAATTGATAACAAACGATATTACTAATGCTATTTTAAGCGCCGCCGAATCTTCTATCCCGAGTAAAATTGTTACTATCCGAAAAGGGGGGCCCAAGTGGTTATCTTGTAATATACGTAAAATGATAAGGCAGAAAAATAGAATTCACAGAAAGGCAAAACATTTTAATAACCCCATACATTGGAATAAATTCAGGAAAATCAGAAATGAAGTTACAAGCCAAGTAAGGAACGCCAAAGATAAATATAATAATGATTTAATCAAAAAAATTACAAACATGAATTCTTCTTGCAAAAACTGGTGGAACATAGTTAAACAGATTTCTGGAATAAAAGGATCTGATATGAGTATTCCCCCAATTCTCCACAATGATAACTTAATATTTGATGATATCGAAAGAGCAAACTTATTTAATATATATTTTTCAAAACAATCCGAAATTGACGACTCTAACAGCAATATCCCTAATTTATCACAAGTTACAAACCAATTAAGTGAAATCAAATTATGTGAAAATGAAGTCGAAGAT
>MJUT01058118.1:195443-207468 GCA_002080005.1 Gigantidas platifrons
ATGTTTCCTCTGTTTAATCTATTTACTTACATTCTGGAGCATTTTGGGTGATAGCATGTTTCCTCTGTTTAATCTATTTACTTACATTCTGGTGCATTTTGGGTGATAGCATGTTTCCTCTGTTTAATCTATTTACTTACATTCTGGAGCATTTTGGGTGATAGCAAGTAACACTCTAAATACAAGAGAAATTTTGAAGATATATTAAACAGAACAAAAGATATACATTTTGTATCAATATCACTAAGATGAGTGATACGTGATGTCTATCCTAGTGATTTATCATGCTATGTCTCTGACTGTAAGTAAATCATTGTGATAAATAAATTTAGGATAAAATAGCCATACGTCAAGAGGCCAAGGGGAAGAATTTATGTCATATGTAGGGTGTCAAGCACTGGAAAACTCAGACATTTTAATATCAGTTTCAAGGTATGTTTTCATTGTTTGTTTAAGTTCAACATAGGGAATTATATTCAAATGATTAGATAACCAAAGACAATCAAACTTAAGCTAAATCTGGAAAATATTTTGAAATAAATGTTGAAGTGTTTGAAAGCTTTGTTGTTTTTTATTTACTATGATACCTTGTGTTCCATGCGTTATGACGTACCTTCTCCTCCTCCCAACTCCGTCGTCAAGATACAAATGTAAGCACCGGTCCTCGATCCTGCCCAAGATCAGTAAAACTTTGTTCGGACCCATATATAAAATAAATTAAAGAATTTGATTTGGACCAGTGAATTCAAATTACCATTTTGAGAGCTGCCAACTTTGCTGGTGATAACTTGAATTGAACGAAAGAAAACAATTGGTTTACGTTACCTGGTGTTTGTTCTGCTGAAAAATGGCCATTGACATGAATCTCTAACAAAGCTGTCTCGTTAAATTCCTCATCACACATAGGACATATATGTATATCTTCTGAATAATTCCTATCTGTTCCATCTGACCATCGAGATGATTTATCTGGACTTAATATATCCATATGTTTAGCATTGACGTGAATTTGAAGTTCTTGAGAAGAAGAAAATGACATTGTACAAATGGGGCACATGTAGCGTGAATCCTCACCTAATTCCTCAAAACCATTTTCAGGACTAAGAATATCTACATGTTCACTGTTAACATGTGAGTGGATCTGACCTTGTGAATCAGTACAGTATCTACATAGAGGACAGGTGAACTCTGCTGGAATGTTGGAGTTGATATCTGGTTCTACATTGTCATTTATATCAGGAATAATAAGGTCAACCTGTCGTCTGCTTTGAACAGCACCCCTATCAACCTGTCTTCTGCTTTGAACAGCACCCCTATCACTGACAACACTAGAGGCAACAAGATTTCTATCACAATTATTAGATCTTACATTGCCAGAAACAGGAGCAACATTTAAACAAAGTTTACTTTTCTTTTTACCCAAAGTCTCCGACTCAGAATCTAAAGTTTTACTTGATGTGCCATCCACATTTCCCAGAATTCCATTTGTGGATGGTTTTACATCCTTTTCTATTGGACTACAGCATCCACTACCACCGCTTGGACCTTCATCAAATCTATTAGCACCATCGGGACTAAAACATTCATCTAAATGAGCTTTATTGATATGTAGATTCATTTCGTTTGCTGTGATTCCTCCAAGGTCACAGAACGGGCAGTAGACTTCCTGTTCTACGTGTTCCATCATGATATGTTCTCTCATCTCAGGTTCAGTAAATCCATTCTGACCACAGATAAGACATGTAAAGGTATCATAATCATCTGATGTTTGTCCACCTTCTGCCATTATCTAAAGAAAATAAAAGAACTGCCTAGTGCATGAATGTGCGACGTATCCCCCTGCACTTGCATAATAGTTAGTTTTATATATTTATAGAAAGCAGCCTTGCAGTCTTAATGCATAACATACTTACAAGCCACATGCAAAGATTATTCAAATCTATCCATGTTTACTAAAGTTATCACATAAACAAGACACAATTCTCAAAATTGATGATTTTTCAACCAAAAACTAACATTTTCCCCCAAAACCCTTGCTTCCAATATTTCCATGTTAGAACCAATCCAAGATAATGATAATTACAAGCTACTTGCAAAATATCATTCAAATCTAACCATGTTTACTAAAGTTATTGCATAAACAAGACACAATTCTCAAAATTGGTGAGTTTTCAACCAAAACTAAGATTTTCCTCCAAAACCCTTTTTTTCAAATATTTCCATGTTAGAACCCATCCAAGATAATGATAATTACAAGCCACATACAAAAAATTATTCAAATCTATCCATGTTTACTCAAGTTATCGCGTAAACAAGAAAGTGTGACGAATGGACAGACAGACGGCCGCTATTACTATATCCCCTCACCGCTATTGCGGGGGGATAAAAAACCAGCAAATTATACATATAAACTAGAAAAGAGGTATGCCCCCGCACTTCATAATTATGGACAAAGTTGTTTTGCTAGGAGAGATTTTTTAAAAAATCAGGTGTGTCTGTAAGACACAAATGATGCTCCCGTCTGACCATAAGAAATTATAAACAAGTCAAAAGTTCTTTAACACTATGCACACCTCCATTATGTGTATAAACATCCTGCAAAATATTAAAGCTGTACCTCTAAAACTGTAGGAGGAGTTAGCCGGACAAACCATGTTCCCTTTATGCAGCTAGTACGAAAAAAATTACTAACTCCAACTACCAGTCATTTTGAGAATATTTGAAGAAAATCAAAATCCTGTGGACATGCACACCTCCATTATGTGTATAAACATCCTACAAAATATTAAAGCTGTAGCTCCAAAACTGTAGGAGGAGATAGCCGGACAAACCATGTATCTATATCCAGATGGACGAACGGACAGGGGTAAATTAATATGCCCCCCCGACTCTTCGTCGCGGGGATATAAAAATTATTACTGTATTTTTTTTCAAGTCAATAATATTTGGTATTTAAAGAAGATCCCATGTAAAAAAAGTCATCTAAATGATGTACAACTGATAGAGTCCAATTGACATTTCATACATAAAAAGTTATAATCTTCTAATCAATGACATATAAATATTGTATTGAAATTATTTTATTGTTCTTTCTTAGGTCAAGTACAGTGAGTAGCATATATTCATTTTTATTAGTCAAATACCAATTTTCATGATTTTCTTTGGTACATGCATTGAACCTTGAAACAACGAAACTAAGTGCACAACAAAAGAGACATTATTATATTAGCATTTAGCAAGTATCAAAACGATGAAACAAAAAGTCAACAAACGTCTTATTTTCTGCCAATCTGGCCTAATGTTAAATGGAAAGTATTTCAGTTATATTTATTACAACAAGTGTACACACAATATCAATCATGAAAGTAAAAGGTGGCATTAGGATGTTTTCAAAGGGGAGATGATGGTTTACAAGGGTTAGAAACTCCTGGGTCCACTCTTACAGTACAGCTCAAGGCATAGTCTGATAAATGCCAGGTATGTCTCCAATACCTGGCATGCCTGGCATGAAGTCATAAAACTGGAGTTATCTAATATACAACTCATAAATTAATCATATTAAGATATTTTCTGGTGAAGCCACAAGTAACATTTCCCTGTTCACCTGGGCAGGTAGAAAATACATGTACAGGAAATGATTATTAATTATTAGTGTTTGATAACACACTAGCATGGCTCTCTAATTTATTGTTGTATGATTGTTTTATTTGTGTATTGTGACCTGTAATTGAGAGATGAGACTTAAATAAAATATTGAATTGAATTGTACAATGTAATACAATTGAGAAATTTAATTGAAATATTTCTTTATGAAAAGATATCAGAATAAATAGGAAAATATTTGTAAAATTTAAATTATTTGTAGTAGAGAATAATTATTATTATTGTTTTTTTGTCATGAAATTGTAAGAGACATTGAACTGAAAATTTAAAACTGCATAGCATGCATAAAGTTATAATTTTGTAGATGTTCCCTCCATTTGCATCAATTTATGCAGAAAAAATATTTGCATTTAAAAAAAGATAAACAAAAAAAAATTAAATATGAGAGGCTCAGAAATTTAAATTATGAATTTACACATGTCACAGTTTAAAAAATAAATCAATTTAGTTATATTTTAACTTACATTAAATATAGTTTTGCTGTCAAAATTCAAACCTTACTGGATACTTTTGAAAAATCAAAATATATTGATAATTGTGTAGTTACAGTCATGGAACATAATTATTCACCAGCCTCGATTTTTTACTATATATTTCATATAAACCCACATTTTTTTCAAAAAATTATGTTAAAGCTATCTCTGGGCAGAGTTTTATGAAATTTATTTCAAGACATTCAGAATTCTTTGAATTTTATTTGTTTATCTGATAGTAATTTTTGTCTTTAAATTATAAGAAAATAAAGGCAATCTGACAGAAAATCGTGCTAAAATAAACAAAAAATATTTAAATGTTTCTGCTTCTTCTGGTGCAAAAATGATCAAAATCTGTTTTGAAACATGACTTCACAATAATTTGTTTTTGAAAAATGTGGTTTTATATTAAATATATAGCGTAAAATTGAGGGTGGCAAATAATTATATTCCATGACTATGTTAATTGCATAATTTTCTATGACAAATAGGCTGTGTAATTACAGATTTTCATAGATATAAAGAAATAAAAAAATACCTGAAATAATTAGCTTTGAAAGAGGTGTTTTTAAAAGATATATTTAATGTAAAAAAATCAAAATTTAAATAAATGAGAAATTAAGAAGGAAAGGGTTGGGATAATCTTTTATTTATTGTTTTCTAACTAGATATATTGTTCAATAAACAACTCTTTTCATGTTTATGACACTCACTACAGCATTTACAGGAAACAATTAAAAATTAATTTTATATGGATTTTTATATGACAAAATATTCTTGCATAAAAAGGTTTTAATTTTTTTTGCATGTTAAAAATGGCATTGTTTATGGCAAAATTAAAAATTAAATTAATTCAGGGGCGGATCCAGAGACTCTGTTGATGGGGGGAGGCACAGCTATGGAGCAATATTTTCAATGATAGATGGAACCAACTGTAGTCCCAAAGCGGCTCTGATGTGTAGGTCGGTAAACCTTGTTTTCATTTCATTTAGCGCATAGTCGAGAAAAGGTACAGTTATTGACTTCCTGAAGTAATCTTCCGGACCTTCTGCTTCAACATTATCTCTCATTATGTGTCCGCATATTCTAGGTTTTTTAACCTCTATTTCTAGCGGTTCACATATTGGAACACTCCACAGGGGCGGATCCAGGATTTCAAGTTAGGGGGGGCACACTTAAAAAAATTGTGCCGAGTGGAGGGAGGCGGGAAAATTTTGGGGGCATTTCGAGTGAAAAATCATGATTTTACACAAAAAAATCATATTTTTTCCAATTTTAGGGGGCACGTGCCGGGCGCCCCCCCTGGATCCGCCCCTGCTCCTGTCAAAACACTGGTGGCTCAATTGTTCAACATTTGCTTTGTAGTCTAGTGAGATCTGAACTAAAGTTACGCTTTTTAAGGATATGCCTATGTCAAATGATCTCTCTTGTATTGGTTTCTTAAAAGCCAGGCACATTTGAACAACAACAATGGTTACGACAAAATCAGTTGCAAATGCAATACAACAAAGAAGTTACATCAGCTGCTCTTGGTCTGGTGTATGTGTGTTTTGGCAGTTTTGTAAAGTGTTCAAGGGTCTGAGAATTAGCAGGAAAAAAATCTAATTTAAGTCTATTTCATTTCTAATTAATTTTATAATGTATTTATATTTTCATTTAGAGTTTAAAATATGCTATATTCATATATTTTCAAAACGGAAAACTCATGTATGTTTTTATTTAAATACAGCAATAATTGCCTTTCATTTTATTTGTAAAAATAAATGTTATTTAAAAAGAATTCCCTTCAAAGAACCTCAATTTACAGGTGTTGGTGATTATACCTATATGCAATTGTGACACTGGACATGTTTATATAACGGTTTAAGACAATACCTGATTAATTGGTATTTTGAAAATACATTCATAAAAACTTATCATAAATTTGAATATTTGACTTAGCATAATTACTTAATTACCTCTTAAAGGCTCTTTGAAGAAATTAATTTGTGTTTTGTTTTACTTTCATCACACAGATCGAAAGCATTCGATTAAAAGCCATACCGTGACGTTAAATTAGCCTTGAAAAGCGTATGTAAATATATGTGCTTGACTTTTTCGACAGGGGGGGCTGAAGCCCCCAAAGCCCCCCCCCCCCCCTTGAATCTGCAACTGTATTTTTATATCATGTTTATTGACATAAGTTATCAAAATAGTTTCAACATACAATACAATATAAAAGTGCTATCAAAACAAATTAGATGTTGATTAAAGGGTCACCGATTAAAGATACTTTGTTACTCAAGTCTTTTGATTGATATTAAAAAGAAGTAAGGTAAATAATACAATTACCATTTGTTGACTATTTTCCCAATAATTATTCCAACAAAATTAATAATACAAAAATATTAAAGGTCCACATGAAAGCTTCATGGGATTTTGAAAATTCATTATGAAATTTGTTTCAAATGCTTTATTTTTTTAATGTAATTCCCAATATAAGCCCTAACTTCTTTTTTATTTTGTGCATAATTTTCCAATCTTATTCTCAATGAAAACATTCATCTGAAAATATTCTTCATATATATGTAACTTATAAAATACAAAGGTAAGTCACCTGTGAGTGATGGTTTTACCTGTACATGTAATTAGTCATTTCCTGTTGTATATTGGAACCACAGGTGATACTGTGGAGATGGGTTAATCACAAAGCAATAAATACCTGGCATTGGATGCCAGGTATGATGGCATGCCAGGTATTTATCAGACTATGCCTTGAGCTGTACTGTACCTCATTTACGTCCCACCAGGTCGTAATGGTCACGATCATATGGTAATTGGGCTTAAAATTACCTATATGCAATCAGTGCCCATCACCACTAAAGTTGTGAGTTTGAATCCAGTTCACGGCGATCGCGCAGGTGTACGTGATACAACATTTATGAGATTAAGTTTGTCAGTGACTAGCGACAGGTCTCTGGGTACTCCGGTTTCCTTGACCAATAAAACTGATAACCATGATATTACTGAAATATTGTTGAAAGTGGTGTTATACACCATAACCTTAGTTTTTTTACCCATCTACGTCCTGACTTTGGGCAAGTTGTGTATACATAGGACTAGGAGTCCTTATTTGATATGCTGCCCATGGATGTGTTACATGCCTGTCAATTTTTAGATACCATCCATTTGTGATTAAAACATAATTTCTGACAAGTTAAGACCTTCATCTTTTCATTTTTAACTAAGAAAATATAAATAAAAGACACCAAAATAAAAAATTTCCTCTAAACTTTATTGTGGTACAAAAAATGTAGCATCAGGTTTGGGATGAACAGGGACAGACTATTTTATAAATAATAAGCAAGACAAAGATTTATGTTTGTTAGAATTGTGGTGTAAAGTGGGGTTTCAGCATCTAAATTCCTATCCATATCTTAAAAAGTCAAAACAATAAGGAAAAACAGTAAAATGGTTGGACGAACAAGGACAGGGTGGACTCAGGTGCTCTGGAAGGGTAAGCAGTTCCTGCTCCACTAGTGGCACCCATCGTGTTAATCTAGTTACAAACCCGGGAATAAGTCGTGAATGAGGACTGGAAAGGATCGGGAAGTGTTTACGACAAGTGGATTAGGAACATACATTGTATCCGTGGTCATTTGTGACACAGATAGACTTTGATAGGATCTATGTACTTCTTCTGCCATATGATTTCCTCCTTCATCATATATCACAGGGGCTTGAATCGCTTTCATAGAGGTCACATGGCCTATATACCCTATATACTAACAAGGGATGTAACGACCAACGTAGCCAAGCCACTACCAGTTCTGTTTCAGGCTTGAAAAAAATATTAAAAAATCACACATTCAAACAATCTTTGTTGACATTCGCTAGCATATTGATTTATCTTTCCGACGAAACATAATTTTTCACAACTGCTTCACTCTAGAAGTCAGAGCACCCCTGCAAACTTGAAACTTTGCTCCAAAATAGGTCACCAACGTTTTGCTATGGACACAGTCAACGGTAAAACTTTAAGAGTAAAGAGCACAATTGCGGACAATATCCGCATAAATCCTGACTGTTGTAAATACCTATGAACGCCTTCGACTCAACTATCACCAGAACAGTTCACATAGTGCAGACGAAAAGCAGTAACTCACGTTTTACAGTCCGGTATAAATCCTTTCAAATGTTGGAAGCCATTGTTAAAATACACAGCAGCAAATGAAATCTGTCATCTGATTGGTTAATATTTCTCACGGCAGGGTAAGTGTTTTTACTTATTCGTAACATAATAAGAAATATTGTAAATGATTTTTAGGTATATTATAATCATATAAAATTACTTCTAAAAGTAATTCTCACTGAATTTTTTTTAAAGCATATATTTCAAGCGTTATCAGAATGTGGGCATGTCGTGAGAAATATTAACCAATCAGATGTCAGATAATTTTCATTTGCTGCTGTGTATTTTTAACAATGGCTTCCAACATTTGAAAGGATTTATACCGGACTGTAAAACGTGAGTTACTGCTTTTCGTCTGCACTATGTGAACTGTTCTGGTGATAGTTGAGTCGAAGGCGTTCATAGGTATTTACGACCATCAGGATTTATGCGGATATTGTCCGCAATTGTGCTCTTTACTCTTGGAGTTTTACCGTTGACTGTGTCCGTAGCAAAACGTTGGTGACCTATTTTGGAGCAAAGTTTCAAGTTTGCAGGGGTGCTCTGACTTCTAG
The DNA here is from genome assembly GCA_002080005.1 of Gigantidas platifrons. Classification (NCBI taxonomy): domain Eukaryota; kingdom Metazoa; phylum Mollusca; class Bivalvia; order Mytilida; family Modiolidae; genus Gigantidas; species Gigantidas platifrons. The sequence goes on from MJUT01058118.1 coordinate 204,305, forward strand.
AGTGAAGCAGTTGTGAAAAATTATGTCTCGTCGGAAAGATAAATCAATATGCTAGCGAATATCAACAAAGATTGTTTGAATGTGTGATTTTTTAATATTTTTTTAAGCCTGAAACAGAACTGGTAGTGGCTTGGCTACGTTGGTCGTTACATCCCTTGTTAGTATATAGGGTATATAGGCCGCATGACCTCTATGAAAGCGATTCAAGCCCCTGTGTCATATATTGAAGATTGTGCAATTTTGATTTTGATTTGTATTCTTAGTTTATCTGTTTATTGGTACAACTACAAGTCTATCTGTTTTATTAGTTATTGATAGCAACTAGGTATTTGGATATTTTGTACAACATAGTTAGTCGTGTATCCCGACTCCTGTTAGCTGCAGAACCGTAGCCCTTTATGGTCCGCCAAAAAAAAAAAAGGACCATAAAGGGCTACGGTTCCGCAGCTAGACTCCTGTCCACAGGCACTTGTTTCTGTAAAAAATATATACCATATACCTAATATTATACCAAGGTACTTAAGTTTCAATTTTGATTGCAACTACCACCGCGACAATTTCGCTATTTTTCGCCTCAACGGACGTCAGGATGGCATCGAGCCTATAATCACCTTATTCTACAATAATTTATCTACAAAATGATGTATAACATGACTGCCTTTGCTGAACCTCAGCAGTGTAATAGAGCATAACACCTACGTCTTGTCCAGACATCAGGGAAAACAGTCGTCAGATGGAAATATCGGCCATCCTGACGTCCGTTGAGGCGAAAAATAGCGAAATTGTCGCGGTGGTAGTTGCAATCAAAATTGAAACTTAAGTACCTTGGTATAATATTAGGTATATGGTATATATTTTTTACAGAAACAAGTGCCTGTGCTCCTGTCAGACATTAGTCACATTAGACCATTTCCAGACAATGTATCGTTTGCTTATGTTGTTCAATTGCATGTGATATTTGTTAAATGCATTGGATTTTTTAATAATGGAAATGTAAGGGAGGAATAAATTACTTGTTTGTGATCAAGGTTAACCGTAGTTACCTGCGTCTGAGAAACGAAAGCAGATGGATTGTCTTGTCAATTTATTCACAATGTTACAGTAAAGTGTAGATTCTTGACTTTAAAAATGTATATATGAATCATTTTTTAATATGAACAAATTATATATTTTCTCAATATAAATATCTTAAGCATAGTATAATATAAATTCAATTATATTGCAAATATTTAGCAACCAAAATATATCATCATCTGAATAAAATTAAAATTCAAAATTTATGATAATATCTACACTTCACCATAGATCTGTTTTTATTCAAACAGCTGATAGGACCTTGAGAGGAAGTTCAGTGACACCAGAGAAAAACAACGGATGAGTAGTTAAAAGTGAACGAAAAAGAAGGAAACTAAATACACACGATACACAAACGTACAATGAGTATTCGAAAAATTACACGTGTCGTTCCATTCTGTCAAAAAATTAGCAAAGTGACTGGACTACCAGGAGTCACGTCCGCACCGAATTACCAAATTTTTAGACATGAATCTGATTCAACTCTAGACTCAAGTAAGTATATATAAAAAAGTAATATAACAAGTTAAAATATACGTCTCTGGTAGACTGTCAGTTTGGAATTTAGATATGATGCAAAATAAGTTGAGGTTCATTATAACATTCGTCAATGACAATGTCAATGGTGAGTTCGATACACTACATGTACATTTCGTCATTTGTATGTCAAAGAGTCCTTCAATATTTAACTTGGACACGAAACTGAATAAAGAATATTCAGAGTTGCTTGATATGTATATAAGATACTGTTTTCACAAAGACATCATACACTACTAATGATGGGTTATATAGTTTTCAATTTTTATGATGCAACATCATTTTTGATATTTTGTTTTAAGTATTAATAGGGATGTTCGCCGTGATGTCACAGGTTTGAGAATTTACCTGTGTGGTTGGCAGGAAATTAAAAATTTCGCTTGTCTTTCAATGAAGACTCAACTTTAAATTGTCATTATTATTTTATTATTTACGATAATTTAATAATTCCTATAGGAATGTTTGCCAATCTCATTAGTGATGTCATATTCACTAATTTGCATGTCATTAAACGAATAATTGGTTGGCAGTAAAACAATAACGTAATTGACAGGAAAGTAACCAATTTTTAAACTTTTATTAACTTCTTTATTTCCAAACCAATTTTGGTTCTGTTAATTGTTTTAGAGACTTAAGAAAATTCTTATTTGTTCTGTCAGTTTACATTTTTTTTATTTTGATATGATAAATTCATAATTCTAATATGAAATAATGCATTTTTACACTTCAAAACTAAATAAAACGAGATTGAATTTCCAATCTTTTTATTCTGAATATTTTTATCAAACCTTTGATGTAAATTAATTATTGCTATATCATTTTCATTTCTGAAAGAATTATTAAATTATCGTAAATAACAAAATAATAATGACAATTTAAAGTTGAGCCTTCATTGAAAGACAAGCGAAATTTTTGATTTCGTGCCAACCACACAGGTAAATTCTCAAGCCTGTGACATCACGGCAAACATCCCTATATTAACACAGACACTTGTTTCTGGTAAAAAAAATATACCTAGATACTAATTCTTAGTATTTAGGTATATTTTTTTTTACTTGTTCCTGGTAAAAAAAAATATACCTCGATACTAATTATTAGTATCTAGGTACACATGTATATTTTTTTTTACCAGAAACAAGTGCTTGTGAATATTAAATAGCACAACATGATGTTTATGGTGTACATGTAAGCTAGGAATTGTCGGCATATATATCATATGATAGACTCAGATCAGCGTCAGTACTCAAATCAACGTCCACTCCTCAAATTGGCATCCACTGACCCATTATCTCAAATTGCAGTCAGATTTAAGGTTATTCTCACATGATTATTCTCAAATTGGTGTCCTTTCCAATGACCAAATTCTCAGATCTAAGGCCAATTTATTTTAACTGTTCAAATTTATAGGCATTTAACCCCACTTTCAATAATTTTTCAGTTGTATCATTTTGATCAATTTTATTGGTGGAGAAAACTAAGAGGATCCACATGATCTTGACGAGAATCAGTTGTGTTAGAAATCATTGTAAAACATCACATGTTCTTGACGAGAG
>MJUT01058119.1:84221-109457 GCA_002080005.1 Gigantidas platifrons
TATCTCCACATTTTATTGTAGCAATCCTATAGTGCCACGGATTCGATAAAACAATGTACCAGGTATTCATGTGTTATTTCAACCAATTTTCTCTGCCATTCTTTAAAAAGTAACTACAATGGTACCATAGGACCCCGGTGTACCCGAATGTATTATTTCTGTTCATCGATTCTGATGTATTATGAGAAAATGAATCACGAGTTACGTGCCTTTCTACATTTCCGATGAATTTAGAGAAAGTCTACGGACATGTCCGGTGAATTTAGAGAAAGTCTACGAATATGTCGGGTGTATTTAAAGACAGTTTACGGACATGTCCGGTGAATTGAGAGAAAGTTTACGGACATGTCCAGTGAATTTAAGGAAAGTATACGGACATGTTTGGTGAATTTAGAGAAAGTCTACGGACATGTCCGGTGAATTGTGAGAAAGTATACGGACATGTCCAGTGAATTTAAGGAAAGTGTACGGATATGTCCAGTGAATATATAGAAAATTTACGGACATGTCCAGTGAATATAAAGAAAATCTACGGACATATCCGTTGAATTTAGAGAAAGTATATGGGCATGTCCAATGAATTTCGTGAATGTCTACGGACATGCTCAGTGAATATAAGGAAAGTCTACGGATATATCCGGTTAAATTAGAGAAAGTCTACGGATATGTTCGGTGAATCTAGAGAAAGTCTACGAACATGTCCAATGAATTTAAGGAAAGTCTACGGACATGTCCAGTGTATTTAGAGAAAGTTTACGGATATATCCGGTCAATTTAGAGAAATTCTGCGGACATGTCCGGTTAATTTAGAGAAAGTCTATGGACATGTCCGTTGAATTTAGAGAAGGTCTACAGACATGTCCGGTGAATTTAGAGAAAATATACAGACATGTCCAGTGAATTTAAGGAAAGTCTACGGACATGTCCGGTGAATTCATAGAAAGTCTACGGACATGTCCGGTGAATTTAGAGAAAGTCTACGGACATATCCGGTCAATTTAGAGAAATTCTATGGACATGTCCGGTTAATTTAGAGAAAGTCTACGGATATATCTGGTAAATTTAGAGAAAGTCTACGGACATGTCCGGTAAATTTAGAGAAAGTCTACGGACATGTCCAGTGAATTTAAGGAAAGTCTACGGACATGTCCGGTGAATTCATAGAAAGTCTACGGACATGTCCGGTGAATTTAGAGAAAGTCTACGGGCATATCCGGTCAATTTAGAGAAATTCTACGGACATGTCCGGTAAATTTAGAGAAAGTCTACAGACATGTCCAGTGAATTTAAAGAAAGTCTACGGACATGTCCGGTGAATTTAAGGAAAGTCTACGGACATGTCCAGTGAATTTAGAGAAAGTCTACGGACATGTCCGGTGAATATATAGAAAGTCTACGGACGTGTCCAATGACTTTAGAGAAACTCTATGACATGTCGATGTTTTAAGATACTATTTTGGAAAGAAAAACGTACAATATGTTATAATAATATTTTCTATGATAATATTCAATTACATTCTTTAACTTCAGAAAAAAATGCAAACTTTACCATTAAAAAAGAGAAATTAAAACGCTATCATTTTGGCAGTGAAAAGTATAAAAAAAAACCTTTATGGTGAACACTACGTACTATATAAACGTTAGAGAAAACCGAAGGGTCAATCCAAATTGGACAATCCAGACACTGGCTGCATTGGGCACACACGACACAGAACAACACAACATTACACAGAAAACTAAAAAGATGAGCAACATGGACACATGGTTAATAGTATATACTATATAAATATTAGGAAAACAACCGAAGGGACAATCCAGACATGCCGGTAGCATTGGGAACACAATACGCAGCACGTAGACAAACAAAACTAAAAACAAACAACAAACAAGATGAGACACAGACCCGCCCATGAGTTACGAGAACCCATGTGCTCGGGAAGAGTAAGCAGCCACAGACTCTTTTCAGGCTTGTCATGCTACTCATTATTATCACTGATAAATATTTCATAAATCACGTAGTTACTTCCCAGGTCTTTTGGTCTAGTAGATACAATTACCTCACAGATAGGGACATGTATACTGAAATATGATAACCGATCATCTCGTTACAAGTACATGAAATAGGACAACATGCGATTTGATAAGTAATCAATTTATTGTACCAAATCAACATTTTTATCAATATGTTTTAAGATATAAAGTTTTAATGTTGACATTAAGGGACATGATGGAGAACCCCCAAAAAAGTAAAGGTTTTAAGACAATATCTAATAATTATTCATTTACAGTTTGCTTTTGTCCTTTCTCTTTTGGCCATTGTGTTGTCTGTTCTTATTAACGGATTCTGATTACCCCTTTGGTATCTTCAAACTCTTCTATATATCAATTGATTTTATTAATGTTTTATTTCACCCGTAGAGAAACATGTAGTATAGAAATGGGTGGTAGTTTCTTTGCTGAGAGACATGTTCCCTTCACAAAGGTGTAGCGCCTTGTAGCATAGGAAGAATTGAATACACAATTCGGGCGAAGGATGAGACGTAAATGACTTCCTTGTTTTGTAGAATGTTCCTAGCATGTAAGAAGAGGTTAAAGATAACAAAGGGGTAATCAGAATCCGTAAGTCAAAGAAGGATAGAGAACACAATGGCCAAAAGAAAACGAGAAAATAGTACACAGATAACTAAAGATCGAGCATCACGAATCCCAAAACACCTGGAGTAAACCCAGGTGCTCCGGAAGGGTAGGTAGTTCGTGCTCCACTAGGGATACCCTTCGTGTTACTCTACTTACGAACCCGGAGATAAGTGATGAATGAAATAACTGGTTATTGATTACGAACATATATGTGGTCTTTGTGGCACAAATACTCCGTTATGGTTAAACAAGTCATTGTGGTGACTTCACCTCAACCAATAGTAATGACGATTAATAGAACCCTATGTTGTTGTTGATTTCCTATTAAGAGTGGCAGCTAAAACTGATCATTATTTTAATTATGCTCAATTATAGTTAAGACTAGTTTGACCACGCCACGCCTCATTGAAGTGCCTGTTGTGTATTTACTTGTTAGGGCTATCAATTGTGGCTCTTTTTCTGCTCTTTTATCATCAGATGTCGAACTGTTTTGAAGGTATGGTATTTTTTGTTTTCCATTTTATTACAGTTATAAATTCACGAAGAGTAGGCAGTTCGTGCTCCACCAGGGATACCCTTCGTGTTACTTTACTTACGAGCCTGGTGATAAGTGATGAATGAAATAAGGACTGGTTATTGCTTACGAACATATATGTGGTCTTTGTGGCACAGATACACCGTAACGGTTAAACAAGTCATTGTGGTGACTTCAACTTAACCAATAGGAATGGCGATTAATAGCAGCTCATGTGGTTGCTGAGGATCATGACCCGTAATTGAAAATATATTCCAATGTACACAATCTTTCCTATAACCAGTGGCAGTCAAAACTTATTATTATTTTGATTATGATCAATTATAGTAAATACTAGTTTCACCACCCCACTTTTCATTGAAGTGCCTGTTATATATTTACGATTGTTGCTTTTTTGTGCTCTTTTTTCATTAGATTTTGAAGATGTGGTATGCATTGTTTTTCATTTTATTACAGTTTTAAATTAGAATACAATGTAGATATTTTAAAGGTGAAATTATAATATGGCGTGCTGCTTTCGCTTTGTAAAGAAACATATTATCTAAATAACACAATTATTGTTAGGACATGCGCTAAATCCTATTGATTATTTCCAGTGTTTTTCACTATCTAATCGCGTAAACCAGCAATTAAAGTATTAAAAAAATGATCATGTTATCTTTGAATCTTAATAGAATATTTGTCTTAACTAAGCTTAAAAGTCATATTTACAGTCCCCCCACAAACGGCTTTTACGGCTATTCCGTTAACTTCTCAATACCCCCTTGAAAAAGCACATGTTATTGCGTCATCGTCTCCTCTATTTACAATCAACATACAGGACCGTGGTGCATACAAACATACATATTCTAGAATTGTTTCTTCACATTTATTTTCTTCCGGAAAAAACATATTTAAGACAACTATATATTGACTTTGATTTTTGTAATCTGTTGTCTTCCTGTGACGTAGTTTACAAAGAATTTAGGTTATCTTGTTTATGCCTTTTGGATTTATGTTTAAATTATTTGGCTTTCCGTTCTTTTTTACTATGAGCATACGTATCTGATCAAGGTTACTGCAGAATTGCGCTGTTTGCTCTATATTAGTTATCTATGTTTTTATTTATGCAGATAATTCTGCAGAAAAAATGTCTTAAAAAGTAATCTTCAGAAACAGGTACTCGCATCCAATATAATGATAAATTATAAAGGTATTTTCGACTTATTACATGAGCAATGATCACAAATCGTAGAACATTCGTTCCCTTTAACCTGAATAATACAATTAATATTAAGTCTAAGGTTCTCCTGTCTCGGACATAGGTGACCCTAATCGGTTTTAGCTATCATGGCTATGCCCTTTTGACTTACCTGTTCCCCTTGACGTTTATGTTGTTTGGATTCTCAATCCTTTGACTTCTGTGTACCTGGGGCAGGTTATTACATGAACACGTCAGGTGGACTAAATTAGATATCAATAAATTGTTATTAATATTTTATTTTACCCTAGAGAAACCTGTAGTACGGAAAAGGGGGATAACGTTCGTCGCGATGAGACATGTTCCTTGTAAAAAAAGGGTGTTGAATCGAATGTAATTTTAGGACGTAAATTACTTCTTTGTTTTAGAGAATGTTCCTAGCATGTAAGAAGAGGTGGCAGATAACAAAAGGGTAATACGAATCTATAAATCGAAGAACAGACAACACAATGGCCAAAAGAACACGAGCAAAAGTACAAAGAACGATCTACAAAGCAGTACACAGATGACAATAGATCGATCACCATGAACACCAACAAAAACCGGGGGTACACTCAGGTGCTTCGGATGAGTGGGGAGTGTGTCTTCTATTACGGGAACCGTTCATGTTACTCTACTTACAAACCCAGTGATACGCCATGAATGAAATAAGGACTGGATATGGCTTACGACAAGAGGAACATGCCTCTGGTATTGTGGTACATATATTCCATAGCTGTTAACCAAGTCATTGTTGTGACTTCAACTTAACCAATAGTAATAATGATTAATAGCAGCTGATGCAGTTGTTGATGATCATGACCAGTAATTGAAAATATATCACAATGTTCACAATCTTTTCTTTTACCAGTGTCAATCAAATCTTATTATTATTTTTATTATACTTAATGATAGTTAAAACTAGCTTCACCCCGCCACGTTTCATTGAAGTACCTGCTATGTATTTGCGTTATGGGGGTATCGAATGTGGCTCTTTTTCTATTATATTTTTCATTAGATTTTCGAACTGTTCTGAAGGTGTGGTATGACCTGTTTTTTTTTCATTTTATTACAGATATCAATTTATGAATTGTAAACATGTATTAATCTACCTATTACATATTTTGCCAGGGCAGATAACGTGTTATTGCCCTTCACAAGAAGGCAGATAACATCGTATTGCCCTCGTAAAATGTTATTGTCTCGGAGGCAAATAACACGCCGCAAATTATGCTTTTAATACACATGCAAATTCGGCGTTATTTCAATAAAATATGTGATAAATGACAATACAATGATAATTCATTCACATTTAATATATTTTCTAGTTTCTGAGAAATAAAAAAAAAAACATTTACGCAGTTCCCCCACAGGGTCCTTTCTTACATCATTGTACTGTGATGCTGACCACTGTAGATTTTGAATTTGAATAAAGATATTGTTTTGTGCAGGCTTATGTAATATGCAATGTAACATACAATCCACGTCTGCTTTCAAATGGTTCAGTAGTTTCAAACTATTTTCCACAAAGATCCCTATGTTAAACTTGCTCTACCGTAAAGATAACACGTAGTAACATTCCAGGACTGCATCATTATGGGGAATACATCTCTCAGTTGATAAAGCATTGCATAGCTTGTTATCCTTATCATGATTTTCGTGCTAACTACATGTAGTAAGATACTGAACTGATGGTTCACCGTTGTACAGTTAAAAACTTCACTATAAACGTTTCACGGTCGTCCTTGTATATTCTTTCGTGACTTGTCAAAGTATTTTGCCACGAGTTACACTTGTGGAGCAGAAACGGTTAACCCTTCCGGAACACCCAATGGCATATCACTTGTTAAAGAGAGACTCGTGTTGTTAAATATGTGCATTCTTGTATTTCATCTTTTTCTACTTTTCATTTAAGCCATTGTAATGTCTATTTAAACAATACGCCATCATAAAAAGGATCATGTTCTGGTTATGATATAACTGAGACATATCTTACAGAGATTTAATCTACAATTACCAACTCTCTCAAATTGACAGGCTATGGGTTTTATTTATTTATTTTCCTTATAGGTCTTTGTCATGATATATTCCAGGATTGATCCGAGTTGTTGTGGTTGGTCATATTGTTGATAACTACTGTCTCTGGTTTGGCAGAAGGGTGGTTCATATTGTTGTGTTTTGGTGATATAGTCGACAACTAATGTTTGAGTAATGACAGAGAAATGTTTCATGTCGCAGGGATTAGTTATGTATTCGACAAGCACTGCTTGAGGTTGGTTTGGCACATGAATGGTTCATGTTGTTGCTTCATGTTTGTGGTTTGTCATATTGTCGATATCTACTGTTTGAGGTTTGACACAGTAGTGGTTCATGTCGTCGTTTCATGTAATTTTGGTTTGTCATATTGTTGACAGCTACTGCTTCATCTTTGACAAAAGAGCGGTTCACGTTGTGGTTGGACATATTGACGACAACTACTGCTTGAAGTCTGAGACAGTAGTGGTTCATGTCGTCGCTTCATGTCATTGTGGTTTGTCATATTGTTAACAGCTACTGCTTCATCGTTGACAAACGTGGCTCGTGTTGTGGTTCGTAATATTGACGACAACTACTGCTTGAGGAGTGGTTCGTGTTGTTTTGATTAGTTATATTGTCGACATCTAATGTTTGAGGTTTGCCAGAGGAGTGGTTCATATCGTTGTAGTTGCTCGTGTTTTTGACAACTACTGTATGAGGCTTGACAGAGGGGATGCTCATGTTGTAGTTATCTACCATTACTGTTTAATATTCGACTGCAGAGAATTGTTGTATTGTTGTCTACTGTTTAATTTTCCCCATTTTATGGAGAAATTTTAACCATGATGTTGGAGAAAGTCCGAGTACATGTAGAAAATCGACAATATTTTGTAAATCAATGTTTTATCTAATTAATGACGTGTATTGCAATGTAATAAAAAATGGATACTCGTTGTCTATTTTTTTATTTCGTTCAAAATACAAAACTGACATCGAACAAAATCCCGACAAGACAAGGTTTATATTTTCAACCTACCAATCAACCATGAGCTTACTTTATATAGCCAAGAACACAACTAGAGTTCTTATCCGAACTGGACAATGGTTTTCTTCGGGTCCTCTGGTTTCCTCCACTAATAAAACTGACCGCGGCGCTATGATAAACACCATCAAACCGATTGGACATTACATTTAACTATCTTGTATATTATTAGAGGTTAAAGGAGATGTCACACATGACCACGGATATGTTCCGCTTGTCGTAAAAACTTCCGGGTCCTTTCATCGTTCATGACTCTACCGGGTGTGTAACTAGATTAACACGACGCGTCTCACTAATGGAGCAGAAACTGCCTATCCGTCCGGATCACCTGAGTAGTGAGGTTCAAGTTACTCAATCTTTAGTTCTATATGTATGTCTTTGTAGATTGTTGTTTGTCCTTTTGTACTTTGTTGGTCATTGTGTTGTCTGTTCTTCGATAAACGGATTCTGATTACCCCTTTGATATCTTCAAACTTTTCTTGCTGGATGTTAGTGGATCACCAAAGAAAGAAAAGTTAAAATTAAAGATACAACAAACAATCTCATTATACACAATCAGATAATAAAAATCAACAGCTTTTTTACCATTCTTGCAAATTTCACAAGTATCTGTATCTATTAAGTTAAGTCAGTGTTCACGTTTGACATTTAATTTACCACCATAAATATAGTTGTAATATCTTAAACATACAACACGTGCAATATTAACTTAATGTCTCATTGTATTACCATGCGTTAGATATGTGTTTTAATGTTCGTCATAGTTTATCTCACGTCAATGATATCACTGGAAGTTTATAGAGTCAACACAGTAACTAAGTCATCAACACAGATTGTAATGTTAAGTTCTGATTTAAGAAACTTCGTACAGACTGGCTGATCCTTCACAGTTAACCACAAGTAAATGATTCCGATCTTTGTCATAACAAATAGCACACGGTTCGTTAATACCGTCATTAATACCAAGTAACTGCCTGGCTCGTGTACCATCTGGTGATATAACTACCACATTGTTAGAGTCACATCCAGTTACATATATGTTTGAATTAGAGTCGACTGCTATACCTTGTGGATTGTTCAATAAATCGCTACTATAACACCATTTCTTTACACCATTAAAATCATGACATACCACATAATTAGCCCGGTATTTGGAGTGGTAGATACAATTGTTGTCTGATGTAATGTATGTGTACATGAAATCTCCCCCTGCTCCTAGTATTATTTCTATAGATTTTTCAGTAGACATGTTCAAGCTTCTTATTCCGTTTTTTTCTGTACAGCATATTAATGATCCACCATGACATGTTATACCATGCGTATAGTCACCAGTATATATACTTCCTGTTACCTGTAAACGATCGACGTCTACTAAATATATTCTATGTCCCTCATCATCACATGAAACAGCTATATTACTGTTATCAATAGCTGTAATATCAAAGGCCCAAGAGTTCTCCACTTTAAGCTTACATATTAGTTGTCCATTACTGTCATATTTCAGTACTTGACCATTCTGGCTTTCAGTAAACAATTTATTTCCGCCTTTCATTATTGTACATCCATCTATATTATTTCCACTCAGATCAATGTGTTGTACTTTCCTCAGTACAATGTCATCAATTGTTCTTTGTTTTAAAGTTAAAATTTGAGCTGCCTTTTCCTGTTGCCAATTTAATCTTACATGTGTCTGAACACCTTTATGTGATATCTTTCCAAATTCTTTTATATTTTTTGTAATGGTATTTAATTGTTCGTCCATTTTAAATTCCATCTCCGACTGATTAAAACTACCGTTGTCATTCGCTACGTGTATGTATTTCTCAAGTGACGATACTGGTTCCTGAAGTTTTCTGGTACCCATGAATATCTGGATACTGGATGCATATTTTTTCGTCAGCTCAATATCTTTCTTTAGTGTCTTTACTTCCTGCTGTTTTATGCTCAATTTTTCAATGAGTTTTTGAATTTGTTCTCTAGTCTTGCTCTCGATTACTGAAATATTGTCCAACATGTTTCGTTCAAGGTTGTCTAAGAAATTTATGATTTCTTCTCGTTTTTTTTTCACTTTTCTTGAAATATTATTTTTCTGTTTTTTAAGTTCAACAAGGTTCTTTTGTCTATCAGCTATGACGATTTCTAGGTTGGATCCTACATCTTGTAGGGTTTGTTCAAGATTATCTAATGCCGTTGACGATACGGAGGTTTCAGCTAAATCCTCAATAATAATAATGTCTTTACATTCCCTATGACTGGAGATAATACATCTTTTACAACAAACAACGTCATGCGTTGGACAATGGAACTCAGTAATATCGCCATGATCATCACAGTACTGTTTAATTTGCTGTATAAAGAAGGGTAAATTTTTATACTCGTTGATTGGTATCGTTTGGTGAGTTTTTGATGCTTTAGATAATTTATGGTGATCATTACAATCAACACAAAGTGCCTCTTCACACCGGAGGCAATATTCCTCCGCCTGTTTTGTAATGTGTCTGCCCTTACACAAATCGCAGTACATACCATTGGTCTCTCCCCTAGTCGCCATTATGAGACAACACTCTAATCACAGGTAAAATCCCCTACCTGAAAGAATAAGCGTGAACAAAATAATCAATAAAATATATGAATCGAGTAAAGAGTTGAATATTTAACCTTAAATTTAAATTTGCATGAAATATAAGTATCATTTTACCTTGACTCTGACAAGTGTAATCAACACCTGTTTGGTGGTCTATAGTTTATATTTCTCTACAAACCAGTTTGGGTTTTTGAAGGTAGATGAACAACATTCCATGGACAGTATATAATTATTCAAGTGACAATTTTCTACTTCTTCAGATATGTTTTGCATGTTGGACACAACACATTTTTGTCAGTCATTTATAATAAAAAAAATATATATATAACGAACGTAGCAAGATGCGCCCGCAGCATGTCTACAAGAGAACGTTGAAAACATTATATTGAAAAGTAGTGTGGACACAGTATTTGGCTTGACACAGTAAATTGCTGGACACAATAATGTGTTGGAGACAGCAATAAATTGGCGACAGTAATTTGCTGGACCCATGGTATTATGTTAATTCGTCTCGTTTTTCTGTTTTATTCTACATTTGTAACTATGTGTAATCTGATTGAGAAGCAAAACATCTGAATGGATGCTATAAAGATTATAATTAAGAATAATTAAACAATAAATTCAAAGTAAAAAAAAACATATTAAACATGACAAAATCAGATCGAAATATATTTTTTGTGAATCTTCCAAATACGATATATTTCAGAATTTAGGCCCCGTTTAACGTCTTTTCCATAACATAACAGGTTTATTTTCTGTATTGTCTCAAAGGTAACTCATAAGGATAAGCATTTTGCCGAAAGCTACATCAAAATCAGATGAAAAAAAGGGAATTCGGATGAAATATAAAACGTTTATATACGTTCGGGTACATTTTCGAAATGAATAACTATTTTTTAATGTCCCATCAATAATCCATTACAACGACAATGTGTAAAAAAATACATTAAAATTGAATGAAAAATAATAAACAAGAACAATAATCATATAATAATAATAATAATAATAATAATAAACAAACAAGCACAATAAATAAATAAATTTCATTTTAACGGTGAATGTGACACGTGAATCCAGTGTGGGAATTTGGGAGCATACAAAGATTAATTAAATGTTCAGCAGATCTGTGAAAGAATCCCTAAAATGGGATTGTTAATGACTTTACATTTCTACACAAACAAGACATATTAAAAGTTTCTCACACACAAACTTTAAAATAGGTATCATGTATCATTAAAACTTATAGATGATTGAGAAGCTATTAATACATATATATTTTACTGGAGCAAATCGACTCGTATTTTATTCTATAAATAGCCGAAACAAAACAAATTGATAAAGTTTATCTAAGAACACAAACGAAACACAATGATCATCCTGTTGACCATTGCCCATGAACGACATGTTCCTGGCTGTTTTTCGTATTGATTATACACCATTACATTGATATGAATTAATATTAATAAAGAAAATGATAAATATAAAGTATATTATTATGTTTCTAAATTGTTCATACCTGGTGAGACATGTCGTATGATATTCATATATTGCAACCAGGAAGTGATCTTACCAAGCTTCAATAATGAGACATCACGTGACTATTGATTTTAACCAGTAACATTGCAGATCTTATCAATAAGGTTTTGAATATATGAATTGACTAATACGAAATATATTTTGCTTTATATTATACTTAGACATAACACACTTTCAGACCTTCAATTCTATTATATAGAATGTGTACTACTGTAGATAATAGATAATAGACTATAGTTTATGAGCACAACCAATATAATGAATAACAGGTAAAGATTTAAACATATAATAAATAATAAATATATTTTGAATAAATGGTATATAAACCCATAATTAATAATGCATATATTTCATTGGAGATTTTTTAATTTAGAAGTACATATATACATTAATATAGAACTCGCCTCTTTGTAAGGCATTCACCTATGAAAGTAGAAGATATCAGAACCAGATCCAGGTTTCTTGCGTTAAAATGGGCATGTAATCTAGGCGAGGGGCCTAAGGGTATTAATAGTTAAATTCTTTTAAATTGAGTGACCTCCCCCCCGCCCCCCAGCAAATCCGGTGTATAGATAACAACTAGTTCATAAAGACCACCCCTTGATGAGTGTGACAATAATACCTAGATTATCGGTTGTGTGCACAATTCCTTCATAAAGACTATATATGTTTTTACTGGAGCAAATCTAAACGTATTTCATCTATAAATAGCATAATGATCTGTTTTCTAATGTCTCTCATTCAAATACAAAACAAATTGAAAAAGTTTATTTGAGAAAATTCAATAATTTGCTGAAATCAAACAGAACACAAACGAAAGACTGTGACCATCCTGTTCACCAGTGTCCAGGAAAGACATGTTTTGACCATCCTGTTGACCAGTGTCCATGGACGACATCTTCATGGCCGTTTTTCTTATTGATCATACATCATTACCAGTGGCGTAGCTGCATATACGCTGTCACGCCATGGCGTGCACATCGGTAGGTTAAAAACAAATGGGAAATAATTTTTTTTTTAAATAACCTTTTATTGCTACTTTTGACAGTCTAATTAAATCAGTATAATTAATATATCGCTAATAAGACGTACTAAATTGTCCGCATTTCCTATTACACCATTACAGATTTCATATATAGTGTTCATACTGTGGATGGAGATGTTTCAAGTGAAGAATCTTCTAATGTTGCACTTCCGCAAGACATTGAAACTGAAAGCTCAGTGGCCAGTTACACTGACAGCTCATCCCAATACCTAGAAGGGGCATGTGTGGTTCATTGAGTTAGGTAGTTGGATTACCTAACAACTCACACAAGTCTATCACCAATGCGGCGTGGGTTCGCGCCCGGCTTTGTAAATTACAAAAAGGGTGCACTCGACTCAAAGCGCAAGTGAAAAAGTTTACCAGTTGTTTGCCCATGCTCGGTGGTTCTCTCCGGGTACTCTGGCTTCCTCCACAACTGAAACCGGTCGCCATGATATAGCTGAAATATTGCTGAATGTGGCGTTAAACATAATAAAACAATCAAACCAATACCTAGATATATCATGTCTGCATGAATCCGAAGCTTAGATTAGCCAAATCTTTCCATATATCTGAAAGTATGCCCAGGCAATGTGGTAAACAGACTACCAGAGCCAATCACCTCGCGGAAACATCAAAACAGTATTGCCGAATTTCTTTGTACTATCCATTTTTGGAACATTTGATTACAGAACTTGAATCATGTCTCCTTAAATCGGAAAACCACTTCCATGCACAGTATCTACTGTCCCGTGCTGTAGACAAAATAACTGATGATCATGTCGCCACAATATATGAGGCATACCAGGCATTAGATGATTTCAGGAGAGACGTTGCCAGATGGCGAACACACTGGGTCATTACAAAACATAATGATTTGCCAACAACACTTTGTACCACATTTCATTATGTAAATACAGTTATCTATCCTTCTATTATGTGTTTTGTTCCCATGTCAGTAGCAAGTGCTACTGCTGAAAGGTCATTTAGTGTAATGAGACGTTTGAAAACTTATGTTAGGTCGACTATGAAGAATGACAGCCTCTTGTATTGATGCATTTTCACCAAGATTTTGAAGTGGACTTGTATAAAGCAATGTAGGTGTTCGTATCTATTACGACACGAAGGGTATATTGTGAACAATTTTAGGAAATTATTGTCTATCAAAGTCATGAAAATTGTGCTTAATTCTATGTTATATGAAACCCTGAAATGGCCCCAGATCGCACCATTTTGCATCTCTTCGAAAAAATAATTTCCAGACCCCCCATCTCAATGCATATGGCGTGCACACTATTAAGCCTCAGCTACGCCGATGATTACATTGATATGAATTAATATGAATAAAGAAAATAATGAATATAAGTATATTATTATGTTTCTAAATTTTTCATACCTTGTGAGACATGTCGTATGATTTTTATATATTATAATAAGGATGTGTTCTTGCCAAACTTCAATAATGAGATATTAGTATAATGTGACTATTGATTTTAACCAATATAATTGTAGATCTTATCGATACGATTTAAATGTAACAACATATATTTCATACCAGTCAGTGTCATAGAGTATAAACACAAAACATTTTAAAATCTTAAAATTTATTATATGAAGCATGTCAAATCGTTGTAGAAAACCTCGTAGTATCATAATATAATATATTACATTACCACCGAAGTGATGAGAACCTCCGTTATTAATCAACTTAGCAAAAGACCGCAGAAACGTCAAAGGATCAACTCGACCACGCCTCCATGAGGACAGGATTAATTAATTATACTAACTGTACATAAATTGTTTATTGACTATTGATATGAATAAAGACTCTAATTCACTTGATACCTTTAGTATTTATAAAACGTTTGATTGTTGGAATTTGCTGAATCATAATGGCATAAACGAAATGGTTAGTTTATTGTATAATTTCACGAATAGTTGTCATGTACTTTGTAATGAGAATTCACCTGATATGCATACATGTAAAAATATTACCGTCTCATTAGAAAGAGCATACAGTTTGTTTTAGCGAATGATAAAAGCGCAGCAACTATCTTTTTGTAAATTCTACTTCTTTCATTCTTCAAACAGGCTAAGTCAAACACTAGTTTGTCGTCTAATGAAATCTATCTTTTAGACCAGAGTGTCAGCATTTCAGATTTTTATAGCATTGTAAAGTTTGAAAGTAGGTACTCAGAAAAACTTTTCATATAAATGATTTTTCGGTCACTTTAAATGACTACAGTCCCAAAATTGTCCATGTACATAGCCCACACAGTTCCGGGACGTTACACACTCAAACCTTTGAGTCCAGTCCTGTATTTGAAAGGAGAAGAAGAAGAAGAAGAAGAAGAAGAAGAAGAAGAAGAAGAAGAAGAAGAAGAAGAAGAAGAAGAAGAAGAAATGGTGACAAATGTGTGCAAATTGATGTGCCTAACGTCAACAGACCTGTTAGAAATACAAATACATGTATGCCTTCGAGCGGCAAAAATTGTATCAATAAATGGAATGTATTGTGTCTGAATTGTTGTGGCATTAAGTCGCGAATGAGAAATCCCAAATTTATGTGAGTTGATTAACACTTTTGATATTGTCTGCTTTGTAGAAACCAAAACTGATGATATTGACGTAATTAATTTTCCAGGGTTCATTTTTAATATTAAAAATCAGAAAATGCTTTCCAATAGACGATCGGGAGGAATAGTGGTCGGTTACAGGAAAAGTTTAAAGGGGATAATTCATACGATTGACACCGATAGTATGTTTTGTGGTTTAAAAGTCAGGGGAAACTCCTAAATTTGGATGCGTCCGTATTATTCGGAGCAATTTATATTCCACCGTAATACACTAAGTAATCTTCAGACCAGGCATTAAATGAAATAGAAAAAGAATACTTAAATTTGTCGAACACAACAAAATACGTCTGCCTACTAGGTGATTTTAATGCCAGAACAAGTTCGGATGACGATTTTATCATAATAGATGATGAAGAACATAATGATATTTCTAATTTTATTAATAATTATACTGGTGTTTTAAACTCATTGTCATTGCCAATAAAGCGAGTGGGTAAAGACAAGACAAAGAACAGATACGTTAATCTTTAATTAAATTATTGTAAAAGACACAATTTATTTATTATGAATGGGAGGATGGGAAAGGATAAACATGTTGAGGGGTTCACATGTCGAGAAGCGAGCGTTGTAGATGATTTTATCAGTAGTCCTAACATTCGGAAATATTTTAGTAATTTTGAGATTCATGAACAAAGTAAATTATTCTCAGATGTACATAGACCAATAGATGTAACAGTTTCCAACGTCATTGATACTGTTGAACAACATAAGAAGCAGAAACCCCCTGCAAATATAGTATATAAAATATAAAAATGGGATACCGAAAAAACGGTTGAATTTGTTAATAATATTAACAATGACAAGGTACTCTAGTTAGAAAGAAATATTCATCTTGTTTGTATAGATAATGTAAACCAAAATGTTGTTGATTGTTTTTTAACTGATATATGTGATATATTTACAGACTCCGGGAAAAAAAGCTTAAGAGTCTATAATTTAAAGGGGATAATTCAAGTGAGACTAAAAGAAACAATAAGCCATGGTTTCATTTAGAATGTAGAAATGCACGTCAGAAGTTTCATAGCGCTAAAAGAAAATATAAATGTGATAGTACGATCCAGAATCGTACACATTTTCTACATAGCGAAAATATGAAAATATTATTGATATTAAGAAGTGTAGATATTTCATTACTCAGTTGTCCAAAGAATTGCAAAAAATGTAATCAAGTAACCCAAAAGAATCTGGGAAAGTTTTGAATAAGCACAAGAGAAAGAGACAACCTCAGGTCGATACGTCATAATTATTTGATTTTTTTAAATGTACATGCCGCTCCGGATGCTGGAGAAGATGCTCTAGGTTTTAATATTGACTCAAATTTTATGGATAATCTCAATGAGAATATCAATCTCTGTATATTCAGAGAAGAAATTTTTGATTGTATCAAAAAGCTGAAAAACGATAAAGCATCTGGAGAAGATGGTATAATCAATGAGTACACTAAATCCACTGCTCATCAATTCATAAATATATACGAAAAGCTATTTAATCTGATATTTGATTGTGAAATTATCCCTGAGAGTTGGGTGATTGGCAAAATTAAACCTATTTACAAGAACAAGAGTGATTCAAGCGAGCCTAAGAATTATAGACCCATTACGATATTAAGTTGCTTGGGGAAACTTTTTACATCTATTCTATGTAACAGACTGTGTACCTATTCGGAAGACTTTGCTGTAATTAAAGAAAATCGATGTGTATTCAGACCCAAATACTCCACTACCGATATTTACTTTGTATTCTTATTTTTTAAATTCTTAAATGTAAAAAAAAAGAAACTTTATTGTGCTTTCATTGACTTTGAGAAAGCCTTTGACACTGTGTGGAGAAATGGCTTAATTCATAAAATGATCATGAAGAATTTCAATGGTTACATGTATAGAATTATTAATAACATGTATTGTAACATGAAATCCTGTGTTTCATATGGAGGCTTTGTCTCAGAATATCTTAATTGCGAGATTGGAGTACGACCAGGTGAAAATATGTACCCCTTTTTATTTTCATTATATCTAAATGACCTGGAGGAATTCTTATTTAATGAAAATGTCAAAAGTTTGATTACAGTTACAGAAGCTTTGGAAATTGAATTGGAAATATTAAAATTATTTATTATCCTTTACGCTGATGACACAGTTTTATTAGCAGAATCTCCATTTGATTTACAGAAACAAACACATTGATGCTTTTCATGTGTATTGTCGCATATGGAAACGCAGGATTAATGTCGACAAAACAAAGGTATTGGTTTTTGGGAGTAGCAGACTTCCTCAAAATCTTAAGCTTGAGTGTAAGGGTTTAAATATTAAAATCGTGTATGAATTTAACTACCTTGGTATTGTTTTTACAAAGACAAGCAATTTTAATGTTACAGAGAAATGTTTAGTAGACAAAGCAGCAAGAGCATTGTACGAAGTCGTAAACCTTGGACGCATGTATAAGTTAAAATTAAAATGTCAACTCGACCTATTTGATAAAATGGTCAAACTTATTTTACTATACGGGTGTTGAGTATGGGGATTCAGTGATAATGATATTATTGAGAGAGCCCACCTAAAATTGTGTAAGCTACTTTTGAACTTAAAAACTTCTACTCCTAGTTACCTGGTCTACGGTGAATTGGGCAGATACCCTATTGAGATTGATATTAAATTGAGGATAATTTCATATTGGACAATATTGTTACGGGGGAAGGAGTCAAAACTATTATGTATCATCTCTCATATCATACATGTCTGAAACATTTTTTTCCGTTAAAATGGATTATATTTATTTCACGAATGTGGCTTTTCATATATATAGAATGGGCAAAATTTCCCGCACGAAGAATGGTTAAAGGCAGTCATTAAGCAGAGGCTAATGGATCAATTTATACAGAACTGGTTTTCAAAGATCATTGATTCACCAAAAGCCATTAACTACAGAATAGTTAAAACAAAGTTTGCATTTGAAGAATATTTAAATGTTTTAGAATATAAAAATGCCTTTTTATTATGTAGATCTGGAACTTGCAATGCAAAGTTACACATTAAAACAGGCCGCTGATTAAATAGTCCTAGACAGGATAGAGTATGCTTCCTATGTAACAATAGAAACATATGAGATGAACATCACTATTTGCTTGAATGCCAATTTTTTGCTCAGAAGAGAAAATAATGTTTACCATAAAATATTTTATTACAAGACATAATACATTGAAATTTTCAGAATTTATGCTTACCAGGAGTAAAACGATTAACAAAAATATATATAAATTTATTAGAAATATAAATGTAAATTTACCTTCCAGCTAGATATAAATTTAATTGACTTCGTAATATGTTGTATGTTGTATGTTTTTTTTTGTCTGTTTGTTTCTGTATTGTATGTAAGTGATTGGTACTATGCATGCATGTGATATGTTGTCTGTTTATGTTATTTTATGTAAATATTTGTAAATAGTTATCTCTCTACCGATGTTATGCGTCGGCTCTTTGAGAATAAAGCTACAACGTAAAGGTAGTCAACCAATGTTATAGGAATAACACGTCCCATGCATGTATTAGACAAAAATAGAACAGGTCTCTTTATGAACAAGTTTGTAAAGACGATAATCGTTGGTGGCCCGGTGCAAGGAAAATCATTTCCGAATATATACCCCTCCCCCTTTTTCATGTGCTGATTTAAACATACAGTTATATCCGCATTTCAGCACTGTCTTTTAACTCGGAGTATATTATAGATTTCATTATTACAGTTTAGACATATGAACTGACACTGAATAACATGAAATATCTTTTGTCCTACATTATACTTAGACATAAAACAATTTGAAATCTTTAAATCTTTTCAATAGAGTGTGTACCATTGTAGATAATAGACTATTGTTGTCGAGGACAAAGAATATAATGAATAAAAGGTAAAGATTTCAACCTATAATATATAATAAATATATTTTATTGGAGATTTTTGAATTTAGAAGTACATATAGACATTAAAATATTACTAGCTTCTTTGTAAGGAATTCACTTAAGAAAGTAGAAGAGAGTAGAAGATATCAAAGCATGGATCCGATGCATGCTTCCAGCGTTAGTTTGGCGACCGATCTAGGCGAGCAGCTTAATGGTATTAATAGCTAAATTATTTTAAATTCTATGAAAACCCCAAGGAAATCCAGCGTATAAATAATACCTAGATTGTCGGTTGTGTTCCACACTACCGCCATACAGAGGGCCACTTAATGAGTGCCACTCGTCTGTACAATAATACCTAGTTTATCTGCTGTGTGGAGCAATACCTTCACAAAGATAACGGGTTAATGAGTGCCACTCGCCTGGACAATAACACCTAGTTTATCGGCTGTGTGGCACAATATCTTCATAATGAGGGCGAGTTAATGAGTGCCACTCGTGTGGACAATAATACCTAGTTTAGCTTTTTGTTTGGTACAATACCTTTATAAAGACGGGGCGTTAATGGGTGTCACTCGTCTGAACAGTAATACCTGGCTTAACGTTTTGAGTGGCACAATACCTTCATAAAGACGATGCGTTAATTAGATCTGTAAGAGAATCCCTGAAAGGGTAATGTTCATGACCTGCCAATTCTACACAAGCAAGACATATAAAAAAATTCTCTGATACAAACTTCACAACATGTATCATGTATCATTACAACTTATAGATGATTGAGTAGCTATTAATACATATATATTTTTAATGGAGCAAATCTACATGTATTTTATTATATAAATAATCTAATTTTTTCTAATGTCTCCCATTCAAGCACAAAACTTATTGATAAAGTTTATTTTAGAAGATTCGGTAATTTACTTAAATAAAACAGAACACAAACGAAACACTGTGACCATCCTGTTGACCACCAGTGTGCATGAACGACATATTTTTCCCATCCTGTTGACCAATGTCCATCAACGACATGTTTTGACCATCCTCTTGACCAGTATCCATGGACGACATGTTTTGACCATCCTGTTAACCAATTTTCATGAGATGATGGACGACATGTTTCTGGCTGTTTTTCTTATTGATTATACATCATTACATTGATATGAATTAATACGAATAAAGAAATTGATAAATATAAAGTATATTATTATGTTTCTATATTTTTCATGCCTGGTGAGACATGTCGTATGATGTTCCTATATTATACTATGGAAGTCATCTTGCCAAGCTTCAATAATGAGACATCATGTGACTATTATTTGTAACCAATAACATTGTAGATCTTATCAATAAGGTTTAAATATATTGACTAATATTAAATATCTTTTGTTTTACGCTATACTTAAACATAAAACAATTTCAAATCTTTAATTCTATTCAATAGAGTGTGTACCATTGTAGATAATAGATAATAGACTATTGTTTATGATCACAAAGAATATATAGAATAAAAGGTAAGGATTGAAAGCCTTATTAATAATATATATATATATATATATATATATATTATTGGAGGTTTTTAAACTTAGAAGTACATATCGACATTAAAATATAATTCTCCATTTTGTAAGGAATTCACTTAAAAGATAGTAGAAGATATGAAAGCCTAGACCCATGTTTCTAGTATTAGGCTGGGTGCGAAATCTAGGCGAGAAGACTAAAGGTATTAATAGTTTAATTCTTTTACATGATATCAAACTCCCAAGGAAACAAGGTGTATAAATAATGCATAGATTATCGGTTGTGTTAGGAGTGCCACTCGTCAATAACAATAGATTAACCTGTTGTGTGGCACAATACCTTCATAAAGACGACGTGTTGAGGAATGCCACTCGTCATGTCAATAACACCTGGTTTAACCTGTTGTGTGGCACAATACCTTCATTAAGACGGCAGGTTGATGAGTGCCACTCGTCTTGACAATAATGCATAGAGTATCGGTTGTGAGGCACAATACCTTCATAAAGACGACGTGTTGATGAGTGTCACTAGTCTGGACAATAATGCATAGAGTATCAGTTGCGTGCACAATACCTTCATAAAGCGGACGTGTTGATCAGTGCCACTAGTCTGGACAATAATACATAGAGTATCGGTTATGTGCACAATACCTTCATACAGACGACGTGTTGAGAGGTGCCACTCGTCTTGACAATAATGCATAGAGTATCGGTTGTGTGGCACAATACCTTCATAAAGACGACGTGTTGATGAGTGCCACTCGTCTGGACAATAATACATAGAGTATCGGTTATGTGGCACAATACCTTCATAAAGACGGTGTGTTAATGAGTGCTACTTGTGTGGACAATAATACATAGAGTACCGGTTGTGTGGCACAATATCTTCATAAAGACGGTGTGTTAATGAGTGCTACTTGTGTGGACAATAATACATAGAGTACCGGTTGTGTGCACAATACCTTCATAAAGACGACGAGTTGATGAGTGCCACTCGTCTGGACAATAATGCATAGAATATCGGCTTTGTGGCACAATACCTTCATAAAGAAGGCGTGTTGATGAGTGCCATCCCTCTGGACAATAATACATAGAGTACCGGTTGTGTGGCACAATACCTTCATAAATACGGCGTGTTGATGAGTGTCACTCCTCTGGACAATAATACAGAGTATCCGTTGTGTGGCACAATACCTTCATAAAGACGGTGTGCTGATGAGTGCCACTCGTCTGGACAATAATACATAGAGTATCGGTTGTGTGGCACAATACCTTCATAAAGACGACGTGTTAATGAGTGCCACTCGTCTGGACAATAATACATAGAGTATCGGTTATGTGCACAATACCTTCATACAGACGACGTGTTGAGAGGTGCCACTCGTCTGGGCAATAATACATAGAGAATCGGTTGTGTGCACAATACCTTCATACAGACTGCGGATTGATGAGTGCCACTCTTCTGGACAGTAATACATAAATTATCGGTTATGTGCACAATACCTTCAAACAGACGACGTGTTGAGAGGTCCCACTCGTCTGGACAATAATACATAGAGTTTCAGTTGTGTGGCACAATACCTTCATAAAGACGGCATGTTGATGAGTACCACACGTCTGTATAATAATACATAGAGTATCGGTTGTGTGGCACAATACCTTCATAAAGACGGTGTGTTAATGAGTGCTACTTGTGTGGACAATAATACATAGAGTATCGGTTGTGTGGCACAATACCTTCATAAAGACGACGTGTTGATGAGTGCCACTCGTCTGGACAGTAATACATAAATTATCGGTTATGTGCACAATACCTTCATACAGACGACGTGTTGAGAGGTGCCACTCGTGTGGACAATAATACATAGAGTATCGGTTATGTGCACAATGCCTTCATACAGACTGCGTGTTGATGAGTGCCACTCGTCTGGACAGTAATACATAAATTATCGGTTATGTGCACAATACCTTTATACAGATGGCGTGTTGAGGAATGCTACTCGTCTGGACAATAATACATAGAGTATCGGTAGTGTGGGGACGATACCTTCATAAAGAAGACGTCTTGATGAGTGTCACTCGTCTGTACAATAATACGTAGAGTATCGGTTGTGTGCAAAATACCTTCACAAAGACGGCGTGTTGAGGAGTGCAACTCGTCGGGACAATAATACATAGAATATCAGTTGTGTGGCACAATACCTTCATAAAGACGGCATGTTGATGAGTGCCACTCGTCTGGACAATAATATATAGATTATCGGTTGTGTGGCACAATACCTTCATAAAGACGGTGCGTTGATGAGTGCCACTTGTGTGGACAATAATACATAGAGTATCGGTTGTGTGGCACAATACCTTCATAAAGACGACGTGTTGATGAGTGCCACTTGTCTGGACAATAATACATAGAGTATCAGTTGTGTGGCACAATACCTTCATAAAGACGACGTGTTAATGAGTGCCACTCGTGTGGACAATAATACATAGAGTATGGGTTGTGTGCACAATACCTTCATAAAGACGACGAGTTGGTGAGTGCCACTCGTCTGGACAATAATGCATAGAATATCGGCTTTGTGGCACAATACCTTCATAAAGAAGGCGTGTTGATGAGTGCCTTCCCTCTGGACAATAATACATAGAGTACCGGTTGTGTGGCACAATACCTTCATAAATACGGCGTGTTGATAAGTGCCACTCGTCTGGACAGTAACACGCAGAGTATCGGCTGTGTGGCGCAAAGCTACACGACAACGCCGCTCCTGAGTTTATTAAATATCATACAATCATATGTAGGAATAAATGTCAAATCAATGTAAAATCATAAATATTCATAAATATTCATAATACTGTATAATTTTTAGGAATTATCAAGTTTCTCTCAAAGTACATATGCAAAATATAAAAACCAATATGGTTATGCACTTGAATATCATAAGAATATCATAATTTCATCCCTAAAATAACGTACAGTCCAATTAATCTTATAACCCTTAAAAATAGAGGGGGTAATTAAAATTAACCAAATATTAAGATGTGTACGCTTTGGCCCTGTCGTGCTGAATGACCGAAATCCCCGTTTCGCTGGAAAAACAGCCTTGCGACCAGCACGCCACCTGTACATAATGAAATACAGCAAGAGAAAATAATTTCACTCTAATTCACTGCGTTCAAACGCATGCAATTATATTTATAATGTACCTATATAGGTATCGTCCATTATAGATAATTAGCATGTGACATTTTATCTAGGTTATAATACAGGAAATTACAAATGACATTTTTACAATTTTTCCATTACATTTTGGAATTCTTCTAAAGATGTAGTATTTTTTTGTTTTCCATTTTATTACAGTTATAAATAAGAATGAATTTTAAACATTTAATAATAACATGCATCTCTAAATGTGAACATAAAACATAGCAATATATTTTAGACATATGAACTTACAATGAAAATATGTTGGTTTGTGGTGTTTATCTCCACCTTCAACTATATTTCAGCTATATCGTGGCGGTCAGTTTTATTGGTGGATGAAACCAAAGTAACCAGAGAAAACCATCGACCTGTCACAAGTCACTGACAAACTTTATCACATATTGTTATATCGAGTACACCTCGCCTGAGCAGGATTCGAACTCACAACTTAAGTGGCGATAGACACTGATTGCACTGGTATGAGGAAAGCCAACTACCATTCCTATCATGACCACGATAACTCCGACAACGAAAATACAATGTTAAAAATAATAATAATAATATTTTGTTATTAGATCAAAAATAATAAAGCTATGTACATGACAATCCAAATATCCACATTTTAATTAAGTTTGCTGAGAGAAAAAAAACATATTTACGCAGTTCTTCACAAGGTTCCATTTCACATTATTGTATTGCTGTACTGGCCATTGTAGATTTTGGATTTGGATATAAACATTGTTTTGTGCATGTTTATGTAATATGCAATGTAACATACACTCCTCTTATTCATCTATATATAGATCTAAAACCAGGGCGGGAAAACATGCATGTGGTATTCGTGCAAAAGGTAGAAAGGTGTAGTGATTTCTCCGTCCGTCTTTATGAATGAATGATTTTATGAATGAAAATGATACTACTACTTACCTTTAAACGTAGTATGACCCGTTTATATATTACGGTGACACACACTTTAATTAAGTTTCTAGTGTCTGACAAAAAAAATATTTACGTTTCATATGGTTCAGTAGTTTCAGAGAAGAATAATAAATATCATACTATTTTTCCTAGAGAGTCCTATGATAATAAGTGATTAACGATGTTTTTTGAAACGAGATGACTGAGAAACGTCCTCGAGTTTTAAAAAAAACATCTTTAATTATTTTATCGCTATTTTGTACTCATAATTAAATAATTTTTGTTGAGATACTGACATTTTTTTTAAACACAATTACTATTTTATATTGTTAATCACTGAGTATCAAGGATTTGGTAATGTGACGTCAATAGAAAACAGCGGTAATACTACGTTCGTCCTTGACAGCGCTTAGTTACTGGCGATAATTTTCCATCTCACTCTACTAGCGTGAGATGGGAAATTCTCAGATAGCAAGATCA
>MJUT01058119.1:118317-136917 GCA_002080005.1 Gigantidas platifrons
TTTTTTTTAAACTTCAATTTAAAACAATATTAACCAATACATGTACTTGATTATTTTGCCAACAGAAAACATATTCATTCTAGTCATTTTATTTACTTAGTGAAATTTGAAATTCTGGTTTGTCCCTTCATGTGAATGCAAGTCATTCTGTATGTGTCTTTTATGTGAATGCTAATCATTTTGTGTGTGTCTTTTTATGTGATTGCTAGTCATTCTGTTTGTGAATGTTATGGGGGAAAAATTATTGCAACCTAAGTTGCAAACTAAGTACCCATATTTGTAAATGCTGGTAATTTTGTGAATGTCCTGGTGAAAGAATTATTACAACCTAACCGCCTGTATATGTTATAAAAGCTAGTTTGTAGTTGTGTCAAACACATGAATATTCCAAATACATTGTTATTTACATTGTGAGATAAACATGAAACTTGGTAGCTTTCATTCAGATAATAAAAGTTCCTAATTTCAAGAAAAATATTTGCTTACACTGATTTTTTTTTAATTTGCCTTGATGTAATAGGAAGGTATATGATATCTGAATACAATTTTGTATGCCCCTTTTTGTCTCAAGGATTCATTTTTTTTTAGATTTTTAAAAATTCATTCATTTTTTGACATGTTTTTTTCTTAATATTTTCATATTTTTTCCTAATTTATGTTTACATGCTAATTTCATATAATCTGGTACCTGTTGTATTGAAATTAAATTAAATTGAAATTATTAATTTTGTTGTACATCCCCTGTGCTTTCACCCAACAAATCTAGTATCATAGATGATTTTTTTTTAAATTTAAGTGATGATAAATAGTAATTCCCCAGTCTAAATTACAAAATGCACATTGTTTAAAACAATATTGGAATAAAAATGATTCAATTAAAGTGAAAAATACGGTATTAATACAAGAAAATGAAAAAAAGACATAAAAATATACCCCCCCTTTCCCAAATGATTTATCCTCTTTCGGATGTACGCTTGTGTGTCGTTTATTGTTGATGTTAAGAAACACCACCGATGTGTTCCGAAAGACAATGAATTTCGATGTTTGGCAAATGGTCGATCGATCAAGGTGGGTGTAGAACTAAGTGACACAATTGCATCCCACAAGACATTGGCACTAGTTGTCGGTATGACAATGATCCTAGATGATTTCCTCAGGCAATGGATGTTACAGAAAACCATCATGTTGTTTTAATTAATTTTCTGACTTAAATAGAACCACCTCGACATTTGTTTTGCAAATGAGTCCACTTCAAGTAGCAAAATTCGATGTTTGTGCACTATATAAATAAAAACTGAAATGATGCAATACATTTCTATTTATCCATAGACATATTCCGTATATTTTAATTGATTTCTAGCGTACGTATTTATTGTAAACCGACGTATTTTAACCGAAGGGTTGAACGTCATTTTTCATCAAAAATGACGCGAAGTCACGTGACATTGGTTTTAGATGGAACTCTCCTGCGTCACTGGCTTCCCGACTGTATGTAGTACAATGAAAAATATTGGATCTCCTCTACAAAATGTCAATTTTTTTCATTTGTAGCGCAGTGTAAATTTTTTGTTATTTTAGTTTTAAATTAACCGCTCCAAATCACAATTCCAAGAACGACAACTCTGGTTGAACTTCAAAATTTATAACATTTTACTTATTCCAGGTTGTAACCTCAACCATTGAAGTAACACTCTTTAATTATCTATTTTTATTTTAATTGGTTAAAATAGCCATAAATTTTGATGATGAAATTGATTAATTTAATATTTGTTCTGTTTATTTCCATTCTGTCCGTATATTGTTTGTTTACAGTTCATCATTTCCGGTTTTGCTCAAATATCACATCACTGGTCTCCTGTACTTTAAAATGATTGAGATTGATTTGTTGTTACACATGCAAAATATAATATTTTACTTATAAATTATCCTGGATGTACAGAGCAGATACTTTCTTCGATAGTCTAATCTCAACGAGATTAGTTGTGTCGTAGAGTTACAAACTCGTGGTAGACTTTCGGCAGAGTAAAAGTGGCACTCGTCATCAACATACAGGAAATTAAAGACATTTTGAGGACTATATCCTTTCCATAGCCAGATAATCTTGGAGGACTATGGTGTTTTACTACCTGTTGAAATGGTTTGTTTACAATCTTGTTATTCTTACTCTTAGCTATAATCCAAGATACAGTTTTTTAAAAGTAAAATTTAGTTAAATTTACATAATAAAAATAATTTCTGAAAAATATAGCATATATGTATTTATAGGATTGGATTGACTACTGCATAATATTTTGTTAATACAATTATATACAAAATAAACATGCTTACCTTAAAAAATTAAAAAGAGTATGGAAAGTAAGAAAATGTCTGATGTTCAGATTCGTATTGGATATCATTGTGTGACATAACGTTGTTAATTTGCAACAGTACTAGTAATACCCATGATTTACCTCTGTAAAGCTTGAAATACAATAGTTTATTGTTAGATATCTGCTAATTAATTATGAAAATTATACAAAATTTACACAATTGGAATTATCACTGTACAGGGATATAGCTGGGACTAAATAAAGTGGACAGCAGAGGGGTTGGTTCTATCCAAAATTTTGTTTAGCTGAACGCTACATGGTGCATTCTCGGGACATTTAAGAGTATCAAAGAAGGCATGACCGGGTAAAATTTTAATTGTAGGATAATACCCCCAGCAAAGCTATTCATAAAACTGACCTCCCAAATTAGTTACTGTGATACAACAGTTACATTAAAATAATAGCTAGATATCCGTTCTTCATAAGTCTGTACAAAACTTTACATAGAAAAAGGATGGATGCTCAGCATTGTGGTGTACTTATAAAAATCTATAACATTTTTAAAATGAAAAAGTTAATATTTATCAAAACTCAAAACATCGTTTAATGTCTTGTAGGGATAAGCACGTCATTGTTTGGAAATCTTTTGAAATTGGAGATGGTATTTTATACACAGAAAATGATGTCAAGAAAATATGTCCAACTCCATCATCACTAGGACTCATCGTTAATGAATCATCCATTTTGCCATCAAAGAAGAAGGGATGATGTCAAGAAAAACAAAACAGAAAATGTAAATTAGGATACCATAGGAAATGAAATTGTGACATCTGACCAACTAGTAAATGCAATGCAAGGGACATTTTCCTACGCAGATACCTGATGTACTAAAATTTTTATTCATTCTGTAAAAAGAACAATAGGAGACTAGAGTTTAATGATACTGTTGTTTTTTTTGGGCTCATTTGTCAGTATAAAACGGAGGTGAGGAATGCCTACAAGGGAGGTGGACTGGTAGAGGCCATGTATTTTTTGCTAAATATAGCTTAAATTTATTCTATATTTTCAAATAAAAAATCCCATTTTCCTAAATAATTTTTGTCAAAAATGGCTTGACAACATGCACTATCTCCTTCCTATTCAGATTGTATTTTTTTCAAGATTTTCTTTACCGTCTCGAAACCCAAAGCAACACACAGTAGAGTGAGTGATTGATATTTAACTCAAACTCAGCAATTTTCAGCCATATCATGGTGAGAACAAGTTAATTTTCAATGAGATGATGTCAGTTTTGTACTAGACGAAGACGTTTAGTTTCATTTTTATTGTACTAGTTCACTGAAACAACAGTCTGTGGATAGACATGTTGTCGCTCTCAGACACATTATCCTGATTCCGAGCCAACCGGTCTTTGTTCTTTCTTCTTAATGCTTCGTGCTTAGCGAAGAAACAACAAATACTATTTGTATGGTCTTTGGTTTAATTTACAAACAGTAGAAGATGTGGATCTAGAATCAGCTATTCAGATGACAGAAGTTGTTGAAGCTGTGAATTCTGTGAACTCTGAATAATCTAAATATTTGTTCTAGGGTGGCGAGACATAGGTATTACTGGCATTATTTATAGAAGCCATCTTTATACCTAGGACAGCCAAACAAGCTTCTGGCATTACTATGGCCTCATGTTTACAGTCTAGCGACCATGTACAAGTGTTTTAATTTTCTTTTTTTCATGAAAGGTCAATAATATTTGGTGTATATTTTCCTTATGTTGATCTGTTAACAAATCAGATTATCCTGTCGTAAAGAAAATTTCATATGATGTTATTATAGAAAATAAGTATACCATAAAGTTGTTGTTTTTTTTTAAATGAACAAGCTACATGTAGATGTAAAAAAAAGCAAACATGTGCATGCTTCTATGAACAAATAAACTGATTAAATTATAGGAATTTCTAATGTTAAAAAGAGGGGTCATTTGCAGAATATAATTTGAAAAACAGGATACAACCCTCTGGTACATTGTGAAAAGTCGTAAGATTGTAAATACCTGGCGTTCTTGAAATAAGCACGTAAATTTGGCCTGCTGCTCTTCAAACAATGGCAACTTTCTTAATCTTTTTGTTTTTGTTTATATTTTTAATATAAATTATAATGTAATCAGGACAAGCACCCCATATTTGTATTATAAGTTTATAGCAAAATGTTAATACAACAAATCTTTAGTATCTAAAAAGTGACTTAAAATAATAGTACTAGAATTGTACAAAAAATGTATAGTACTAGAAATGATAAATGTATAGTACAATAAATATTCTAATACCTTAATTTTATACTACCTGAAATAATTTACAATTTGAAAATTAGCAGATTTGATTTTAAAAATAATTGAGAAGTTAATGCTAGAAAACAATTTTTCCTGTGTTTGAATTGCAGATTTATCAAACCCTGTGTTTTTGTTTCCATGGAAACCATGGACATTACATTTGTATTTAAATTTCGTTGTTATCAGTTTAAGACTTGGCACTTAAATATAGAATTAGAAATATGGAAATCTTTGTGACCAAAAGAACATTTTTAGATTTTAGCATGATATGAAATGCATTTAATATGCAAAATGTTTCATTTTTGTTTATATGGCAACCATTCACATAATTTAAGGTTAAAATGTATTTAGTAGTTAGTTTTGTTATAAGTTATGTGAAAAAGATAATATCAGTAAATACATTTTAGAGAAGTAGGAATGTTTTGTAAAATATGCAGTTGTATAGTATTTGTTAAAAAAAAAAAAAAAGTATGGGACAAAAAACACTTTTTCAAAAAAATATAAAAGAGGCTACAAACGATTATTTTTATATGTTTAAGACAAGTGTCTAATGAACGGATACAAATAAGCATCATTCAAATATCACCCTGTTCAGGGAAGATAATAGATAATGAAAATCCTGATTTTTACGGTTTTTTTTTGAAGATGCGAAATGAGGCTGTCTGGTTGCTATGGTAACAATACTTGTTTTTGTTTCCATGGCAACCATGGACATTATTTAAATTTTCATTGTTATCAGTTTAGGAGTTGACACTTAGTCATAAAATTAGCAATATGGAAATCTCTGTGACCAAAAGAAAATTTGATATGAAATGCATTTAATATGTAAAATGTTTTATTTTGTTTCCATGGCAACCATTCACATAATTTAAGGTTAAAAGTTTATTTATTAGTTACTTTGATTACAAGTAATGTGAACAATATAATACTAGTAAATACATTTTAGATAAGTAGAAATGTTTTGTAAAAGTGTAGTTGTATAGTATTTGTTAAAAAACCAAAAGTATGGGACAAAAACACTTTTTTCCAAAAAATCTAAAAGAGGCTACAAACGATTATTTTTTTTATATGTTTAAGACAAGTGTCTAATGAACGGATACAACCAAGCCTCAATCACATACCACCTTGTTCATAGAAGATAATAGATAATGAAAATCCCAATATTTTTTTAACGTATTTTGAAGATGCGAAATGAGGCTATCTGGTTGCCATGGTAACAATAATTTGCAAACTTGTACTTTCTGTTCATATACTTTTTAGAAGAAATCTTCAACATCAATAATGTGTAATTATATTATGAATTTTTTTAAATATATTTTGAGAAATCTGTGTGGCAAAAGTGCAAATTTGGTGATTTGAAGACTGAAATAAATTGGTTCTATTGATGAAGTTGTAACCATAGCAACCAAAGTCAATACATGTGTTCTTTTATTATTTTTATGAGTTTTCCATCAAAATGCAACATGTGAACGATATAAACTCCACTTTTGCAACTATCAATATATCACCCACTGCATGATTCTTGGGTGGAACCATACTTAAATAGAAGAATTGTGTATTTGTGAGAGTTGGTTGTTTTCATGGACAGTCTAACGTTTGGTGCCAGCTTTAAAGGTTATATCCAGGGAGCTAAGACAATGGTAAAGTTAGGAGGACTTCTCATGGAGGGGTGTAGTTTTGATAGGGCTAGGCTGTCAGAGAACCAGAGAGACTCACCCAGTGTATCAGGCATACCACCCTGTGTTGTAAGCTGGATACCGAAGGTTATTAGAGATACTTTGTTCATGCAGTTAATTTTGAAAATGAATTATGAGTGTCAATCACCATTTTCAACAATATCTTAAGTTATATCGTGATGGGCAGCTTTACTGGTGAAGATAAACACTGACTTCTGTAAGTCAATAACACCCCCTCCCAGGGTGAGAATCAAATGTATATGCCTTAGGCAGTAAATGCGAGATCGTATATACTGGCTTAATATGAATATGTGATGAGTAATAGACTGTCAATAACCCCCCCCCACACTTTTTTCCAACCCGAACATCCCTTAATGATGATGTATGTGAATAATAGACTGCCGATAAACATCCCCACCCAAACCCAACACCCAGTAATGCCATTAATAGACTTTTTTTTTATTTCTAATAAAACAATAGCATGTTTTGTGACAAATAGAATGCAAACTCTGTTAACAAGGAAGCTAATGAACTAAGGGTCATCATTTCGAAAGTTTTAAGGTCACCACCGTTATGGAATACCTGTTTGATTAATAAATGAAAATACGATAGAAATATTTCACAAAAACAACAGGAAACATTTTGTTACATGATGTTATATACTTTATTTTTAGTTCTAGTATAAAACAATAGCATGTTGTATAACTAACAGATTGGAAACTCGATATAAATATTATCAAAGAATCAAGAAATATTTTGTGAACCTATTTTCAAATGTATCTTTGTGTAGTATATTTGTTATTGCTCCCAAACATTTTTAGTTTATTCGGCTCGCTAGTATTTTGATTTTGAGTGTACCATATGAAGGTTATTCCGGAAACATGTCGTGTGCACTAACTTAGATATCCACGTTTTATTTTAATATAATTATTTTTTTAAATATGTAAAACAACGATATGTTATTTTTATTTTTATTTCTATGATGTTCTTGATACCTACAGTTTTGATGACACCATATCTATACCTGTATATACTAGTAGTGAACGGGATCGTATCGTTGTTCGTATGGAATTCGAAGTACCTTGTGGAGGAAATAAAAAATATTTGGCTTCAGTGTGGAGCTGCACTTTTCTTAAAAACTCAATAAACCAGACATTTTATTGTTGGCCTTTAGATCATGCAAATTTGTTTTTAATCTAAAATATTTATTTATCATTGGATGGTGACAATCATTTATCATATTTTTATTTTTGGGTGGAAAATATTTATATTATTTTTTGTTTTGTAAGTTGGAATATATTGAACTAAATTATCATAAATTGATAAAATTACAAAAAAAAATGTGTGTTGAACATGAACAGCGGGTTCTATGATATTGTTGAAATCCCAATAAAATGAAAATGAGTCATAAGTTTCATCATGTCTGGTCTGTTGAATTTTTTGTCAACGGTACAAAAAGAGTTGTAAAGCAAAAACACAAATAATTGAGAGAACAAAACAGAATGATAATATAAATTACGATAAAGAGGATCTTTACTTTTCTTTAAATGTTTTCTTCAAATATATAACAAGGTACGTTTATGCATTGTATATTTTTTTGCATCAGATATAAGGTTTAATAAGAAAGGGTTTATATGTAAATGCGAGACTATTTAATATTACACATATACACAAATTAAAGTAACGGAACTACTTGTAGTAACACAGGATATGGATGAAAATTAACATGGGTGACTATCCAACATTACACTTAAGACACAAAATCAAGTAAAGGAACAGCTTATAGTAACAACGGATATGGATGTAAATGAACATGAGAGACTATCCAATATTACACTTAGACACAAAATCAAGTAAAGGAACGGCTTGTAGTAACAAAGGACATGGGTGTAAATGAACATGAGAGACTATCCAATATTACACTTAGACACAAAATCAAGTAAAGGAACGGCTTGTAGTAAGAAAGGATATAGATGTAAATAACATGAGAGACTACCCAACATTACACTTAGACACACAATCAAGTAAAGGAACAGCTTATAGTAACAACGGATATCAATGTAAATGAACATGAGAGACTATCCAACATTACACTTAGACACAAAATCAAGTAAAGGAACAGCTTATAGTAACAACGGATATCGATGTAAATGAACATGAAATATTATCCAACATTACACTTAGACACAAAGCAAGTAAAGGAACAGCTTGTAGTAAGAAAGGATATAGATGTAAATGAACATGAGAGACTATCCAACATTACACTTAGACACAAAATCAAGTAAATGAACGGCTTGTAGTAAGAGAGGATATAGATGTAAATGAACATGAGAGACTATCCAACATTACACTTAGACACAAAATCAAGTAAAGGAACGGCTTGTAGTAATAAAGGACATGGATGTAAATGAACATGAGAGACTACCCAGCATTACACTGAGACACAAAATCAAGTAAAGGAACGGCTTGTAGTAAGAGAGGATATAGATGTAAATAACATGAGAGACTACCCAACATTACACTTAGACACAAAATCAAGTAAAGGAACGGCTTGTAGTAATAAAGGACATGGATGTAAATGAACATGAAAGACTACCCAGCATTACACTGAGACACAAAATCAAGTAAAGGAACGGCTTGTAGTAAGAAAGGATATAGATGTAAACGAACATGCTAAACTATCCAACATTACACTGAGACACAAAATCAAGTAAAGGAACGGCTTGTAGTAAGAAAGGATATGGATGTAAATAACATGAGAGACTACCCAGCATTACACTGAGACACAAAATCAAGTAAAGAAACATGGCTTTTATTGCTACTTCTGCATTAATTTGTAGGTAAAAAACAACTTCTTACCTAAATTATATTTTGTATCGATTGATTGGTGCTTAGCGCGTGTATTTGAGCTATATCGTGTTTTCAATTAAATTGTTTCTTTTTATTTGTATCCATGTCTTCTCGTCACATGATAGCAGCTGTTATCAAAGAAAAAAATAGAAAACAAATAAATAAAAGTATTGTGCATCACGAAAAATTAGATTATCAAAATAAATCGCAATTATCTGTATAAGTAATAAAGTGGAAAATATGATTGAAAATTCTTTCTTCAATTCTCAGAAACCATCAACCTATGATCATTACATGTTTTGAAAAAGATTTATCACGAACTGCAATATTTCAGATATCATTGAAATAACAAATCAATTTTCATGTGGATTAGAAATCTAGAACGTTTCCAAACCAGAACATAATTTAATAATAGAACTGGTATACAAGATATTTATATGTGTTAAAATGTAAAACTTAAAACATTGATGAACTACAGGCTCCATATGTGCAGCTTACTATATAATAGCTTGTCAGTAGTGCTAATGTCATACCTCCCATGAATTGTAAAAAAATAAACCAAACATTTGAATGCACATAATAATAAATATAGGGCTTGAGTAGAATAGAATCTCAAACCATTGACCTGCTCAAAGCTAAGTTAAACAACTCTGTATGAGTTAAATTATCTCTTATCAAATTTATGTTTGTCTATAGTGAAGATTAACGGTCTAATTTGATGCAGAATAGGAAAAAAATACATTTATTTACTTGTTTATATTAAAATTTTGGGAAAAACATATAAAATGTTATTGCAATTATTTTTATGATGATATTCAATTACATTGTGTATCTTCATAATAGAGTGCAAGCTTTCCCAATTTAGAAGACATTAACACGCTATTGTATAAGAGGTGAAAATCAGGTATACTAAAAACCCTTTACCGTTAACACTACTTGCTGTAGAGAAAAGTGAAGGGGCATCAATAATGGACAATCCAGAGACATTGGCAGTATTGGACATGCAAGACACAGAACAAAGGCAAACAAAACACAGACAACTAAAAAGATGAGTAACATGAACCCCACCAATAACCGGGTGAAGTGTAGTTCTTTTGTTCTAGTAGATACGATCACCTCACAGATAGGGACATATATACTGAAATATGATAACCGATATTCTCATTACAAGTGCACAAAGTGAGACCTGATATGACTAGATTAGTAATCAATTTATTGTACCAAATCAACATTTTTGTCAATAACTTTAAAGATATAAAATTTTATCATTGACATTGATCGACATGATGGAGAACAACAAAATAAGGCTTTGTAAGACAATATCTGATAATTATCTATTTACAGTTTCGGTTCCGTCTAATTTCTATTTTTTAAATATTACCTCCCTTGACTGTACGTATCTCGGAACTGAACAACAATAACTGTACCCATGACAACCGCTATATTGAATTAAATTATTGTATTTAATTATAGGTTAATAAAAATTACCTTTCGGGTTAAAGATTCTAGTTTTTAGAGGAACACTATTTTACTTATTTTCACAGAGTCCTCAAATGATTGCCATATTAGATTTATGATACACACAACAAGCAGAGTTTTTGTAATGTTTTATGAATAGTCACGTTTGCCTTTTCAATAGTTCAGTGACAGTTGTAATAGAAAAGCTCAATATCAAAATGAATGATTTGTAAGAAACTACTCATATTCAGTGTGTGTTCAATCAACGAGTGTTTTCTGAGAAAAAAATGGGTTACATCTTATATGGTATCATGACAAGAAAAGAGTGCAGATACCACAGGAGTATTCATCTTGGATATGTGATCCAAAGCAAAGGTGAAAACTTGTTTAAGGGACAATACAAAATGTATACCAAGGGAGCAATAAGAAGCCGTAAATCAAGAAAGACAGAATTTACAATGGCGAAAAGAAAACAAGAGAAAAGGACAACAACGATTTATAAAACACTACACATAAAACCAAAGATCAAACAACACGTACTATAATAAAAACCGGGAGTGGAATCATATACTTGGAAATGGTAAACAGTCCCTATTCCACATGTGAATATTCCAATGGATGCAGTGGTTTTAAAAAAGAATAACAATTGAATGATTTCCCCTTAGATATATATTTAAAAGTTGTTCTACGATATCGGCCATACTGGATCTTAGGTCACACACAAAATGAAAACGTTTTTAAGGATCACTAATGTACTAATAGTGTTCAATAGGATTTTTAGATTCTGAGTAAAACTATTTGATTAATTACCCACAAATTGCTGTATTTTGAATCGTGACCATTGTGACTGCCATGTTAGATCACAGCTGGACATACAACAGCTTACATTTCTGCACTGTGTAGAGTAACATTCCAAAGAACTTTTTTTCACACGGTTCAGTGGTTTCAGAGAAGAACAACATTAAAATACTTTTCACAAAGATTCTTATGTTAATATTACCTGTTGTTGATGTAATCTATACACTCTGACAAAAGTTAAGCACCACCCTATATTTTTATCGATATATTTTTTTACATCAATACTGTTAAAACAATAAAATAGATATCACCATTTTTCTTACACTTCTTAAAAGACTACACCAAGGGCTCTAAAATTACCAGTCTACGAAGTATTTATCATCCTGAAAGACGTGACTATAACGTGGCAAAAATGGGGTTCAAAACAGGCGCTGGAAAAACGTAAAACCAGTTTGTCTTTGATGGAAGTTTTTAACATTGCATTAAAATGCAGAGTCTTCAGATTTTAAGAACTTTTAAATGCATTTATTGTGCGTATGTTTACGGCATAAAAATCAATAACGAGTATATCCACCGTGTTTATTGTGAAGTTTTGTAACACGCCTCGTCATGCTTCGCACAAGACGCCTAAGCCGTTCTTGGGGGGAACTGTTGCCACTCCTGTAAGATAGCAGTTCTTAATTCGTCAATATTTTGACACTTTTGATTGCGTTGGTTAATTTTTCGGCCAATAAAGTCCCATACATGCTCTATAGGGTTCTTGTCTGGCGATATCGCAGGCCATGGAATTGTCTGAACAGCCTCT
Organism: Gigantidas platifrons; assembly: GCA_002080005.1. Lineage (NCBI taxonomy): Eukaryota > Metazoa > Mollusca > Bivalvia > Mytilida > Modiolidae > Gigantidas > Gigantidas platifrons. Next base: position 130,539 of record MJUT01058119.1, read on the forward strand.
TGCTGTAAAAAATGTTGTACAATTCGGGCTTTATGTGGCCTAGCGTTGTCGTCCATGAACATTGGCTTGTCAGCCAACGCATGATTGTCGAAATGGGGGACTACGCGTGGAGCGAGCACATTGTCACGGTATTTTTGGCCTGTCAGATTACCATCAAGAACGTACAAGTCCAACTTACAGTCAAAGGAAAAACAACCCCAGACAGTTACACCACCACCCCCAAAAGCAGTTGTGCCCAAAATGTGGCTGTCCTGAAATGAAGTGTTTCGTTGGCACCAAACCCTTCCACGACCGTCGGTAGGGCGTAACAAAAAACGACTTTGACGAGTGGACCCGTCTCCATGTGCGAATAGTCTACCCCAAATGATCATGTGACCAATCAAATCGAGCATGGCGATGACGTAATGTCAACTGTGGACGTTTTATGGGTCGTCGAGCTCGCATTCCCTGATGGAAAATGAAACTTAAAACTCTACACAAAAAATATCAGCTTTCGTTCGCAAACACAAATGTTGAAAAGTACACGTGGCACTTTACACACCCTGTCATATACAAATAAATAAACATCGAGCAATAACCTGTTTCACAGGTACGTAAGTATGTGTGTACAGGTAACGAAAACAGCAAACCGATTTGAAATAAGTTCATTATTAGAAAAGATATTATTGAAACAAGTCAGGTGGTGCTTAACTTTGGTCGGACTGTATATATTAACAATCCACCAACACCTGTATTAGGAGTATATATCTCAGTTCATACAGTATTGCAGATCTTGCGTTTCCTATCGTGACTTCTTTGATGGATGGTTGTTGATAACAAGGACGTTATTTCACCAAGGGTGCCTGTTAGCTAAGTTGAAGTCATCAATTCGAAAATGTTGTCATAGTCACAATCCCATCCTTCATGACTTAACTCATGATTTTATACAAGAGTTCATGAAATACTAATGGAGCAGGACATACACTGTGTTAAATCTTCCAGAGTACCGATTCGTTTTGTGTGCTATATCTTTTTGTACTTTTCATTTTTGAATTTTGAAGACATCAGCAAAAAGTAAATTGTTCTGTCCATGATATAGCTAAAACATTACTCAGTTAACGTTAATCAACAATCACTCACACTATCAAGTTTTTACTTCCTTCATTTTTCTATTGTGTCTTTGTCATGTGGCAACGGTCATCTTAGATTTTAGGATTGATTTGTGTTGTTGTGGTTGGTCTGACTGATACAGATACCGATGAAGAATTCAATATTGATGAAGCTGTACCAGCTAACAGAGGACTGTGGGTTTCTGTTGTATATCCGGGGACAAAAGAATGCTGTTCGGTTGGATGTTTATATGTCCACGTGTGAAAGAGAGTGATTGTTGTTTAACGCCAAATGAGCATTTTTCAGCTATATCATGGCGAGTATAAGCTAAATTCAATGAGATAATGAGGATGATGTCCGCTTTGTACTAGACCAAAACGCTTTGTTGAATTTGTTATAATTCTAGCTCACTGAAACAACAGTTCACGGGTACACATGTCGCTCCACTCCGGTACTCGAACACATTATCCTGATTTCGAACCACCCAGTCGTTGCTCTTTCTTCTTAATGTTGCGTGAAGATTTAGAGAGTCTTGACACGACCGGGGCTCGAACTCGCGATATACCGCATTCAAAACGAACACCCTAACAATTACACTACTGATACGGTTCGTGTGCAAGGTGGGGTCTGACAGTACTAATAAAATAACAACAAAGATTTGAGAAACATTGTTATGCCTTAGAAATTGTCTTGAGAGATTGATTTTCTGTACTGAATGGTAAGCTCAGAACAGAGAATAAAAATGTAAGAACAATTGGATTAACATCTATTTTGGATGGACAAGTAAAACTGTGTAGCACATAGACAAAAGAAAATTATTTCTCCAATTACGGTTTAAGGCTTATGATGTTTAACGCCACTTTCAACACTATTTCAGTTATATCTTAGCGGTCAGTTTTATTGGAGGAGGAAACAGGAGTACCGGGAGAAAACCACCGATCTGCCGATAAATCGAGATTCGAATGCACAACGTTAGTGATGATAGGCACTGATTGCATATTTAGTTGTAAATCCAACTACCATATGACCACGACCACGACGACCCCTATTTTGTCAATTGAAACATGAGTGACATCTATGTTGAATTACTATGAATTATGCGTTTTCAGAATAGAATATATCATAAAACAAATTTACATAATTTTACTGAATAAGTTTTAAATTTAGTGACACGTAAATAATTATTGAAAGGAAACAACATCTACAATATATCATATGAAGATATTTTGCCAGATTGTTTTGATTGTATTTAAATGCTGTTCCGACCTGACCTTTAATTTTAACATTGTTAGACGATCTTTAACTATTATACTAAATTGTACAACTTGACTTCCTCATCTACATGTAATCTTTACAAACAAATTACACATTGTACAAGTACCCTCAGTGGTACAGAGAGCTAGAAACAAAAAATAAAATGAAAACAAAATATCACAATGTCGGAACAATTCCTAAATCTAATAGAAAAATCGTAGAAACAGCAAGAATTTATGCACCTAACACACGGGTACATAACCGCTCACTTTCCGCGATTGATACAAAGTACACAGACACATCAGTAAAATGTGGCGGGATTAAACAAGATAACATACGTTTTAGACCACGATTGATACACAGTACACAGACACATCAATGAAAGGTGGCGGGGTTAAACAAGATAACACACGTTTTAGACCACGATTGATACAGAGTACACAGACACATCAGTAAAAGGTGGCGGGGTTAAACAAGATAACACACGATTTAGACCACGATTGATACACAGTACACAGACACATCAGTAAAAAGTGGCGGGGTTAAACAAGATGACACCCGTTTTAGATGTGATAAATCAAACGTTTCAACGAAATTACAATAGATTCTCCTTCAGCTGCCTGTGGGTTACGATATTTCTCCACTCAAGAGAGTTAAATTCAAAATTTTAACGACAAGTCGTCAGGCGAGTGGTTAAAACTTTTAATTTAACTATCGAAAGTGGAGAAATATCGTAACCCACATGGGCAACTGAAGGAGAATTTGTTTCTCCCATTATTTAACACGAACTGTATTTCAAAAGCCGTCAAACGAGTCAAACGAGTCAAATGCAGGGAAAGGCACGAGACATTTTAATCCTCTAGAGGATTACAGATTTTTCCACCACTGGTTCAGCGGGGTTATAATGAGGTCATAATGGGAGAAAGGTACTTTAACATGTCATGTACGTACATTTTAATCTTATCACAGTGCTACTTTTGAGGAAAAAATTGTCTCAAATGAATGAATTCGAAAGAAGGCGATTGTATAAATTGTTGTATAAAATAATTACACTGTCCTTTTATTGAATTACAATGTCAATAGGCGTTTTGACAAAATATTTATCACGGTTCAATACTACAATGATATTATACATATGTATATATATGTTTAAATAATAAGTTATTGTTCACTACAGTAATTAACGCGTGCTTTGTGAATAAGGTCCCATAAATATAATGTTTCTTGTATTCTTAAGCGCATAGAAATCAGCCAGTCAGAGTGGTGAGACAGGAGCACAGGTAGTTAACAAGAATCACGGAGATACATTATCTAGAGAAAATATCAGATGAGAAGAGGAAGAAATTGTGTTGTGTGTTTAAGTTCTCACGACCTGTTCAGGAAAACAGTGGTGGTGTCTTAACTGTAAAATTAGACTATGTATTGAAGGGTGCTTTAGTAGATATAATACCTGTCTTAATTATGAAGAATATAATAGACACATCTTCGTATTAGAGGGAAGTGGCGGATTTCAGTGTACATGTATAGTCCGTGTACTGTCTACTGTATAATGTCGGACAATCTATTAAAGACTTTTTATAGTTTTCTATCTTCTAAAATCATGATGTACAAATTTACCCCTAATTCTGATCCTTTCTGTAAATTTTAATTAATGTCATTCAAAAGCTTGATTCTATTAAATAATTTGAATGTTAGTATGTAATGTTGTTCATTGCAAAAAAAAGTAAACTCGTACCGATGTAAATATTGTTTGTTTTTTAATCCAAAATTTCTGCTAATTGCCATATATTTTCCCTTGTTTCCCTCCTTAATTGACTTGCCTGTTAATTTAATCAAATGTCAAGTAAGAACAGGAACTGCTAACCCTTCAGGAGCACATAAGTTACTTGTGAGTTATCATTGCATTTACATACAATTTGTCAAATGCCTTTAAAACATTGGAAATATGCATGTGCGTGAACGTCATGAAAACACCCAACGTAAGGTGACGTTTTATCGTTACTTTCTGGAATATATGGCAACGTAACGTTGTATACAATCAACGTCTTGGCGTTCAAAGGGTTAAGGATCCGTCATCTTGAAAACGTGAAATCCTACATGGCATATGTACAACAATTCACAAAAATAACTAAAATGCCTACCTTGAAAAGGTATTTTAGTTAAATTATATCTACATTGAAGCGTACACGAAGCCAAATAAGTATATGTTATCTGGATGTGAGTTTGATACCGAAAATATCAGCCTGTCGAACCAGAATATGAAGTTTGTTGGCGAGTGAGCGAAGTGAACGAGTCAAAAACTTCATATTCTGTCGAGCAGGCTGATATTTTTAGTATCAATCATATTCACATTCAGATGACATGTTTATCATCATTAAATCAAACATAAACACGGATATATTGTACATCTATAGGTTTCGATATTTGTATTTTTGCGGGGAAAATCACATGATTCAAAATATGCATCCGCACTCACTACTTTAGGCAAAATACGCTTCAAAACATAGTTCCTAAATTAGTTTGCAAAGATAACATTCTTTATTACAGTGAATGGTGGCTTTTATAACGTAACTTGATGAACATTTAACAAAAAAATCATAGTTCACAGACAATGATTTAAAATAATGAAAATTTAAATGAAATCATATTCAAGCACCGCGGCAAGTTCAACTCCTTACAAGTTACCATAGGTACCTGAGGACAGGATACCCCTTTGGTACCCCTCTTTGCCCCCCCCCCACTTTTATGGACACTTTTGTGTGCCTGTCTCATATATTCACATATCTGTCATCTCATGCATACATTTGTATAATGTTTTTCAACGATATATGCAAGTTACTATCAAAGGCCATTTTTTATATATTTTTTTATTGATTTCTTGCATTAGTCACGAGGTGGATTATTAACTCACTATGAATTTTCTTTTATACCTCTCCTTTATCACATGTTCATGTGTATAAATTCACGAGATAATTGGATGAAATAATTTTCTTCTGTACCTCTCTTTTGTGTGTATTTTATTTTATTTATGTTATGGTAGTTTAATATTAATATTATATATTGTTACAATCATTGTAGTGACTATGCCCTGTATGGGTCCTTGATTGGAATAAAGAATATCTCATCTCTCTATATAATATATCAACGATATATTATATATAAAAAATGGCCTTTGATAGTAACTTGCATATTTCGTTGAAAAACATTATACAAATGTATGCATGAGATGACAGATATGTGAATATATGAGACAGGCACACAAAAGTGTCCATAAAAGGGGGGGGGGCAAAGAGGGGTACCAAAGGGGTATCCTGTCCTCAGTTACCTATGCAAGTTACAAGATGGCACTTTCTTCCAATGAGGATTTGTTGGTCGCTTCAGGTAAGATTTGTAGTGTCAGGATCGTTTGACAACTCTTACATTATACATATACACGAGGTTTTGTTTTATCAAACTGCTGAAAACTATGTAGATGAATCACTTCGGGTGTTTACAGTTGCTCGTATAGTCACAAATAATGACAAATAGCGGTCTACTCAATCTGCGAAATGTCTGGGTTTTTTTTTTTAGAAAAATTATGACCCATGATATTACAAAAGGACATATTTGTGCCATGGATTTCATTATGTCAGTTTATTTACTGTCAAAATAAGACAAGACTAGGTAGGTCAGAGGTTAGAGCATCTCTTGCGTCAATGGGGTTCACCTACGATTTTTACGCTAATATGTGGCGCATGTGTTCTATCAGTTATTACTTTCGGAACTCCTCGGCTAGCATCAATAACGTAACTAATGTAAACTACGATATTGATTTATATATATTCGTGTAAAATGCCACAAATGCTGTTATTAATCATTATAAGTGAGGGATATCTATCAAGAAGATTGACCATGCAACAAAGAGGTCCGTGAACGCCAGGGAAATACCACGTGGTTTGCTCGGCACCTTTCAATGATATCACCGAGGTGTCTCGGGATTATTATCATGTACACTGAAAAAATGTATGTTAGATGTCTTCCAGTGTTGATTGAATAA
>MJUT01058119.1:138411-166375 GCA_002080005.1 Gigantidas platifrons
ACATGACAAACACAACAAATATTTAATGACTGATAAAAAAATCACGAATACCCAAAAAACTGAAGATTGAGCAACACAACTAAAAATCAGGACAGACATGAACTCAGATGCTCCATATGAGTCTGTAGTTCGAACTTCATTAATGGGCAAAGGAGCTTTTTTACTTTAGTATGGAAGCATATATTTTCCAGTTAGCCAAGGGGATAAGGATATTTGAACTAGGGTATGCTTTGAAATTTTATTGCTGGAGCCTTGAAAATTTACCAGACAAATAAGGAATACATTTTGTGTACATTTTTATTAAAGATGTATACCAAATGTAATGAGCATCATTTAAATTATTATATTTATTGGGGTAATTGCACACGATTGTGTATTTATATTTCAAAGATAAAAAACAACATTGAAAATTGTGAAAATAATTATTGACAATGTTCTTTTTATTTAAATGTTACATTTTAGTGTAATTTTCATAAAAAAAACATGGGGGTATTACTCTATTTTATTTAACTGGTCGGGCGGAGTTGACCTTTAAATTTACATGAGAGCATTCGATTTTATTTTGTGTATGTACAGGGTAGTTCCCGTTATTGACATTATTGAACTGTATTCAGCAGTGTCACCGAAATCAATTCATACAAAAGGAATAGAACACAGAAGGGTATATAGCTGTATAAATGAAATTGATCAGGTAACCTGACCCTCCTAAATACATGGACTTTCTTGTAATCAGTCAACCCGTGTTAAGCCACGCCAAACCAGTTGAAAAAAATAGAGTAATACCCCTATTGAAAGCCCCATATTATTTTCCATTGAAAATATTCTCTGTTTTTTCACATTCTGAATGATAACATGTATATGATGTTTCCAATGTGTTGTTTTTGAATGTTTATTAAAAAGAAAAAGTGTGGAAAAAGTTGGGTCAGTTTTTTAATAAAAATGAATTTATTCCTAAATATGGATATGGATCTCTTTTTTTTTTTTATAAATGCAGTTAACTTCAAAATATTTTTTTTTCAATTATAATGGGTAGCATTAAATATGACAAATTCCCATGGACTTGTCTCTGAATCCATTCAAACGGATACCTCATCATAATGTTATGATAATATATAATCAGATATGACGTTTTATTTTCAGTCGGGGCAACTTGGACATTCAACAAATACAATAATATTGAAAAGAAACGAACATAGATCGTATGCTTGGGTTTTCGGTGTAATATGTACCTTTCAATCAAGTCAGTTTTTCGACCGTTTGTCGATACATTTCGGCGCAGTAGATATTTTGTGAGCTTCTGCACTGACACAGCTGATCGTCGTCCGCCATCTTGGAATCGAATAACTGATAGAACACATGCGCCACTTTTCGGGAAAAGGCGTAGGTGAACCCCATTAAGTACATCTGTACACGTGTAAGAGAAGGTCTTAGGTTCAAATCCTAACCTAGTTTGATGGCTGAATATATGAGATTTGGAAATCTGTAGGCAAATAATATTTCCTGTAATACTAAAAATGTTTCCTTGTTTGTGCTTCAAAATTATCAGAGGTCATTTTGTTTGTTTTGTTTTGTTTAATTAACAGACGAAATTATTGATTTGGACCCGCTTGAAAAAAGGGGGGTCATGTTGTTTTCTTGATAATAGTTTTAAATTAATGTTTGTAAAATTTGTGAATTTGTTTGTATTTGGTATAAATAAATGTTAAGAATGTTGTTTTCCCCTTTAATGGTGATATTCATTTTTTTTTCATTACAAACAAAAGTCGGCAACAGGACAAACTCCGGACAGTTACCAGCTCCGGTCCGCAAACTACCCTCCACTAGTATCCAGCGGATGAACCGTGTTCGGTAGCGGATACGAGAACTGTCCGGAGTTTGGCAACAGGATTCACCCATTTACATTTGCGGTTTTGTTTACCAATTCCGTTCCTGTTTAGAAAGCACAAAGGTCATGACCTCGATAATGACGTAAAAAAGTAGTCCCAGGAGAGGTTATCAAGAATTGGGTCAAGTATATTTTTGTAAGACGATGTTTGTTGATATTGCTGACACGACAGTTACTAATTTGATTTATGTTTAAAAAATGAAATGTTAACTAGCTAATGGTTTGATGAATTTTATTTACTTTTATCATCTTCACGGTAATTATCGTCTAAATGTTGGGAGAATTTGGTGATAACTCCTGATGACTGTTGATAAGTCCTGCTCAGCTCACGTGGACTTTGATACGAGTTTTGCTTGTGGGGCCAGCAGGTAAATATAGCAGGAAGGAAGGATGATAACGTCTGATATTTACATTTTAAACTGGAAGTCTTCATATGACGTCACGTTGTTTATGTGCCAAAGGAATCGTTCAACAATATTTCCCGGAATTGTAATTTTTGTGCTTTTTAGACACAGGGATATGCAATAATACATTTTTATGCTCAGTATTGCATTGGAATTAAGAAATAATTCATGCCGGCCATACTTTATTGTTATTCAAATATGGGTAGGCGTTATATTCATGAATGTTTAACACCGAGCGATATGTAGGTGCTTTTTTTTTTAGCTCAGCGCGCATGTGTGGGCTATATTTGATTGTTATTCAAATATACCTTTATTTGAATACCGAATACGGGACGTCATATTAGAATGTTGGTTCATATCGTTGTGTTTTGTCATTTTGTCGAAAACTACTATTTGTAGTTCAATAGAGTGTTGGTTCATATCGTTGTGTTTTGTCATATCGTGGACAACTACTATTAGTGGTTCAATAGAGTGTTGGTTCATATCGTTGTGTTTTGTCATATCGTGGACAACTACTATTTGTGGTTCAATAGAGTGTTGGTTCATATCGTTGTGTTTTGTCATATCGTGGACAACTACTATGTGTGGTTCAATAGAGTGTTGGTTCATATCGTTGTGTTTTGTCATATCGTGGACAACTACTATTTGTGGTTCAATAGAGTGCTGGTTCATATCGTTGTGTTTTGTCATATCGTGGACAACTACTATTTGTGGTTCAATAGAGTGTTGGTTCGTATCGTTGTGTTTTGTCATATCGTGGACAACTACTATTTGTGGTTCAATAGAGTGTTGGTTCATATCGTTGTGTTTTGTCATATCGTGGACAACTACTATTTGTGGTTCAATAAAATGTTGGTTCATATCGTCGTGTTTTGTCATATCGTGGACAACTACTATTTGTGGTTCAATAGAGTGTTGGTTCATATCCCTGTGTTTTGTCATATCGTGGACAACTACTATTTGTGGTTCAATAGAGTGTTGGTTCATATCGTTGTGTTTTAATCATATTGTCGACAACTACTGTTTGAGATTTGACAGAGGAGTGTTGTATTTTGCAGTGGCTTGTCATGTTTTCACAACTAATGCTTGAGGTTTGACGGAGGAGTGATTCATTGGCGCCTTAAAATCTTATTCAGCCTGCCATTTCTTTGGAAATGCCTGTACCAAGTCAGCATCATTACGGTTTTTACAGTTTTCTGGTTGTTGACTGATTTTGTCTGTTTATATACTTATGAGTTTTGACTTTCCCTTTGGAAGATTGTTCGGAGTTCGGTAATTTTGTTATTACCCTTATTTGTGGTTTGTAACATTGTCGATAGCAACTTTATGATGTCTTACACAGCAGTTGTTCGTGTTGCAATTTTTCACATTGTCGACAATTGCTTCTTGAGATTTGACAAAGCAGTGGTTAGTGTTGTGATTGGTGATATTGACGACAGTTACTGTTTGAAGATTGACAGAGGGAAGTTTTGTGTCGTTGTGAATAGTAATATTTTGACAACTACTGTTTGAGGTTTGACAGATGAGTGGTTCGTATTTGTTGTTGGTTATATTGCCTACCATAGCTGTTTGAGGTTAGACAGTTGAGTAGTTCGTGTTTGTTGTGGTTGGTGATAATTTCGACAACTAGAACCCGAGTACCAAGAGAAAATCGACGATACTTTGTAAATTGATTACACAAAGTATCACATAGCGTTTAATTCTTTGGCGGGAGTCGTACTGCCGGTAGACATTTATTGAAATCTCAAAAATTAGACGTTTCTTGTATATTTTTTATTTCGTTTCCGATCCAACACTGAAATCTAGCAAAATCTCGCTTGGCGACATGTCAGGGTCTAAACTTCCAACCAATCAACCATAAACTTACTTGATAAAACTAAGCACACGCCTAGATTTGTTGTCCGATTGGACAATACAGTTAACTCTCTTCCATATTATTGGAGATGAATGAAATTTTACCTGATATGATCATGAACGAGATGGGTTAGAGTTGTGGTGTTTAATACCACTGTCAGCAGTATTTCATCTATATCATGGAGATTAGTTTTATTGGGGGAGGAAACCGGAGTACCAGAAGAAAACCACCGACCTCCTGTAAGTCATTGACAAACTTTATCACAGTAATGTTATATACAGGCCATCTCGCCTGAGCACGATTCGCGCTCACTACGTCAGTGATGATATGAACTGATTACATAAGTAGTTGTAAATCCAACTACCATACGATCACGAACACGACATCCGCTCTAAGCAAGATGGTGTTGGATGTTACTGTACCACCAAAGAGTAAAATGTATGGGGAAAAAAGGATAGAACAAACATCTTCATTATAAACAATAAAATAACAAAAATCAACAGTTCTTTTATTAATCTTACACATTTTACAATTATCTGTATCTATTAAGTTTAGTCAGTGTTCACGTTTGACATTTAATTTACCACCATAAATATAGTTGTAATATCTTAAACATACAACACGGGTATTATTAACTTAATGTCTCATTGTATTACCATGCGTTAGATGTGTGTTTTAATGTTCGTCATAGCTTATCTCACGTCAATAATACTAACACTGAAAGTTTATAGAGTCACCATAGTAACTAAATCATCACCACAGATTGTAATGTTAAGTTCTGATTTAAGAAACTTCATACAGTATGGTCGATCCTCCTAGGTTTACCACAAGTAAATGATTCCGATCTTTCTTATAACAAATAGCCCACGGACGTTTAATTCCGTCACTAATACCAAGTAACTGCCTGGCTCGTTTACCATCTGATGATATAACTACCACATTGTTAGACTTATATCCAGTTACATATATGTTTGAATTAGAGTCAACTGTTATAGCATGTGGATCCTTTAATAAATCGTTACGATAACACCATTTCTTGACCCCATTGAAATCATAACATACCACAGCATTAGTTTTGTAATTGGAGTGGTAGATATAATTGTTGTCTGATGTAATGTATGTGTATGTGAACTCCCCGTTTGATCCTGGTATTATTTCTATAGATTTTCTAGTAGACATGTTAATGCTTCTTATTGCGTTATATGTACAGTATATTAATGATCCACCATGACTTGTCATACCATATGTCAAGTCACCAGCATTTATACTTCCTGTTAACTGTAAACGATCGACGTCTATTAAATGTATTTTATGTCCATAGGCACCACCTGAAACAGCTACATTACTGTTATCTATAGCAGTAATATCAAAGGCCCCAGAATCCTTCACATTACGTCTATATATTAGTTGTCCATTACTGTCATATTTCAGTACTTGTCCACTGTTGTATTCAGTAAACAATTTATTTCTGCCTTTCATTATTGTACATCCACGTATATCCTTTCCTCTCGTATCAATCTGTTGTACTTTCCTCAGGACAACGTCATCAATTGTTCTTTCTTTTAGAGTTAAAATTTGAGCTGCCTTTTCCTGTTGACAATTTAATTTTACATGTGGTTGGTCACCTTTCTGTGATATCTTTCCAAATTCGTTTATATATTTTGTAATTGTGTTTAATTGTTCGTCCATTTTAAATTCTATCTTCCTCTGATTATAGCTACCGTTGTCATACGCTCCTTGTATGTATTTCTCAAGTGATAATACTGGTTCCTGAAGTTGTCTGGTACCCATGAATATCTGGACACTGGATGCATATTTTTTTGTCAACTCAATATCTTTCTTTAGTGACTTTACTTCCTGTTGTTTTACACTCAATTCTTCAATGAGTTTTTCAATTTGTTGTCTAGTCTCGCTTTCGATTACTGAAATCTTGTCCAACATTTTTCGTTCAAGGTTGTCTAAGAAATTCATGATTTCCTCTCGTTTTTCTTTCACTTTTCTTGAAATATTATTTTTCTGTTTTTTAAGTTCAACAAGGTTCTTATGTCTATCAGCTATGACGATTTCTAGGTTGGATCCTACATCTTGTAGAGTTTGTTCAATATTATCTAATTCCGTTGATGATACGGAGGTTTCAAGTAAATCTTCAATAATAATAATGTCTTTACATTCTCTATGACTGGAGGTAATACATCTTTTACAACAAACAACGTCATGCGTCGGACAATGGAACTCAGAAATATCGCCATGATCATCACAGTACTGTTTGATTTGCCGAATAAAGATGGGTATTTTTTCATACTCGTTGATTGGTATCGTTTGGTGAGTTTTTGATGCTTTAGATAATTTATGGTGATCAATACAATCAACACAAAGTGCCTCTTCACACCGGAAGCAATATTCTTCCGCCTGTTTTGTAATGTGTCTTCCCTGACATAGATCGCAGTATATATCATTGGTATCTCCCTTAGTCGCCATTATGAGACAACACGCTCAACACAGTTTACATCTCCTACATGAAAGAATAAGCGTGAACAAAATAATCAATGAAATATGAATCGAGTAAAGAGTTGAATATTTAACCTTAAATTAAAAATTTGCATGATATATAAGTATTATGTTACCTATAATACATTTCTCTGACGTCACACTATTGTTCACACAGTAGATTATTTTTAAGAATCTACAGTTTATTCTTTTGTTCTTGAATATATGAACTTTAACCTTTTACTATTTTAGGCTTAAAAACGTGTTTTACTCATTTTGGTACGATTGTGTCTCAAACCATTGCTGGGCTTTTTAAAGTCTACTTTGACTTTCAAAACTCCCATCTTACCACTCGGCTAAGTTGACCACATTAATAAACTCTATAATTAGTATATATAACTCTTGATAGTAAGCTGTGTTAAAAAAAATATCAACAATTTGCTTAAAAAAAGCAATTGATCAATATATATACAAGACACGATACAAGTATTTGAGTTCTGACATAATTTATGTTCAGAACTGACGAGTATTCTCGCAATACAAAAACAACCAACGAACCAACCGCAACTTAACAAATCAGACAGACCACAGGTGAATATTTGGAACACTTGACAGACCTTGAAATATCTAAATATAAACGATTCTATTCACTTGAAAGACCTTGAAATATCTAAATATAAACGAGAATCGAAAGCACGGATGCCGAAAAAAAATTGTTGTTTATTTTTTGTTAATTGTGGCTTATTTAGCTTTCTGAACATTAAAAAGGTAAAAATATCAAATGAAAACACTTTTTCAGATAGAAATGTATTATGTGAGAGAATACACTCCAACTTGTAGATTCTCCACTACTGATTCTGACAAGTGTAATCAACACCTGTTTGACGGTTTATAGTTTATATTTATCTACAAACCAGTTTGGGATTTTGAAGGTAGATGAACGACATTCCATAGAGAGTATATTATTATTCAAGTGACAATTTTCTATGTCTTCAGATAAGTTTTTCAGGTTGGACCCAACACATTTTTGTCAGTCATTTATAATTAAAAAAAACGATATAACGAGCGTAGCATGATGCGCCCGCAGCATGTCGACAAGAGAACGTTGAGCACATTGAAAAGAAGTGTGGACACAGTATTTGGCTTGACACAGTAAATTGCTGGACACAATAATGTGTTGGAGACAGCAATAAGCTGGAGACAGTAATTTGCTGGACCCATTGTATTATGTGCATTCGTCTCGTTTTTCTGTTTTATTCTACATTTGTAGCTATGTGTAATCTGACTGAGAAGCAAAACATCTGAAGGGATGCTATAAAGAATATAATTGAGAATAATTAAACAATAAATTCAAAGTAAAAAAAAAAACATATTAAACATGACAAAATCAGATCGAAATATATTTTTTTGTGAATCTTCCAAATATGATATATTTCAGAATTTAGGCCCCGTTTAACGTCTTTTCCATAACATAGCAGGTTTATTTTCTGTATTGTCTCAAAGGTAACTCATAAAGATAAGCATTTTGCAGAAAACTACAAAATCAGATGAAAAAAAAGGGAATTCGGATGAAATATAAAACGTCTATATATACGTTCGGATACATTTTCGAAATGAATAACTATTTTTTAATGTCCCATCAATAACTATGTTTTAATGTCCCATCAATAACCCATTACAACGACCATGTGTAAAAAAATACATTAAAATTAAATGAAAAATAATAAAAATTAGTTAATAACGGTATGCATTTTTTAAAGATATAATAATTAAATAAAGAAAAACTCATCTAAACAAGAACAATAATCAAATAATGATAATAATAATAAACAAACAAGCACAATAAATAAATAAATTTCATTTTAACGGTGAATGTGACACGTGAATCCAGTGTGGGAATTTGGGAGCATACAAAGATTAATTAAATGTTCAGCAGATCTATGAAAGAATCCATAAAATGGGATTGTTCATGACTTGACATTTCTACAGAAGCAAGACATATTTGAGTAGCTATTAGATTGATTAGCTATTAATACATATATATTTTTACTGAGGCAAATCGACTCGTATTTTATTCTATAAATAGCATAATGATAATTTTTAATGTATGCCTTCAAATACAAAACAAATTGATAAAGTTTATCTAAGAACACAAACGAAACACGATGACCACCCTGTTGACCAGTGTCCATCAACGACATGTTCCTGGCTGTTTTTCTTATTGATCATACACAATTACATTGATATGAATTAATATTAATAAAGAAAATGATAAATATAATCTGGGACTATTATACTGACGGGACTGGAAACTGATCGCTCGATCAAGATTTCAATGTCCCGATAACAAGATTATTGATTTTTTCCCCTTGATTGACAGCTGTGTGATCACGTGACTAATTAGCGTATAAACAACCCAACGCAACGGCAAATATTAAATAAATGAATTTTAATAAGATGAAACAATTAAAGCAGAAACGTAACAGAAAGTATCATCGGCAAATTAGATAAACAAATTTAAGATAAAATACTTAAATCGTAGAGGATTTTAGGTTTTTTTTAAGTAAACATCACTTCTACATGACCTGAGTAAAAAAGGCAAAACCTGAAAAAAATGTGCTGTTTCATCGATTTGCTCTGAAGATTCAGGTGAAAACATTAAGACTAAAATGATTACTTCCTATGCGTATCTCATTACTGTTTAAGAAAAGCAATAGTTTGAGTGCCGATAATTACACGATTAGAAGGAGTTGTATAAATTCCACACCTGACTCGGGCAAGAAACAGATGACATCAAAATGTGATTCTCGCAAAAAAACTTACTATTGGACAAAACTGGGTAAAAGATATGTCGATCCATCCTTTGTTTATGTTTCTTTAACTTACAAAAGAAGAAATGATATATTTCTTATATTACAACAAACTTTTGGAAAAATTCGAAAGCTGCTTCAAACATCGTAGCGTGGGTACGCTTCGATTTTCTTCTCAAAATCTACTACTTTGATCTCGAAAAAAACATGCACAGACAGGTTTAAGAAATTCTTAACTATTCAATTTGCTATAATAACATATTAATTCGATAATTATTGTGTTTACATAATGAATGATAATCACAGTATGCTATAAAAACACTTACTTGATTGTATGTTCAACCCACGCTTCCACCGTCAAAACAATATGGCGGAAATCGAAATCTCACGGAAATCGAAATCTCGTTTTCGACACTGAGATCTCGATCTCTGATTACATGGTTAATCAGAGAGCTTCCAGTCCCGTCAGTATAATACGAATACGAATACGAAAGCTTTGTTTTGATTCGGGTTCATTACAACATATAACATAAGCTCTGGTGAGCTTTTTACCGAATACACATATAACAAAAGCATTACATAAAGACACAGCATGCACAACATAAAACACAAAACGATACATATTAAAAGCAATTGAAAAGCACAATTACAATACACAAAGCATAAATATCATACAAAGCACTACTTAAATTGGACTACATGTATAAGTTAAAAGAACAAGCATAAGCATTATATTTTGCAGGCAGAGCAACGGCATTCCGAACCATTCCAGGACTGCATAAGGCTTTTGAATTGTGAAAAACTGTTTTCAGTCCTGAAATGGCCCGGAAGGCTGTTCCAGAGTGTAGCAGAAGCGAATTTGAAACTTTTTTTACCATATGTTACTGTCCTTACTTGTGGAATTTCTAGGATGTTGTTGTATCTGAAAGAATATTTACAGTTTTTTATATTTACCAAATCATGTAGACAAACAGGTGAAATTTTCTGTACAATTCTAAATGTTTCTATGGCCATGGTTCTTAATCTTCTAATTTGCAGAGAGGGCATCTTAGCTTTACTCAGGAGATCCTCATATGAATTTGTGTGATCTTCATACACAAAACGCAGTGCCCTTTCTTGCACTTTCTCTAACTTTTTAGTATTCTTTTCGTTACAAAACTGCCAAGCCAAAGGGCAGAAATTAAAATTACTTAAAATGAAAGTGTGAAAAATTGTTAATTTACTTAATCTATTCAAAAAAGGTCCCAAACGTTTGAGAATGTTGAGTTGCTGAGATGCCTTTCTGCAAATCTTACCAATATGCATATCAAAATTTAATTGATAGTCAATGTCAATACCCAGGAGGTTTACAGTTTCTTCACAAGATAAAGATAAATTTTTTATACAAATAGACGGGTTTTTATTAAAAGTCTTCTTGCCAACAGCTAGAACCTGAAATTTGTCAGGATTTGCTTGCATCTTGTTGATTCTAAACCATTCAATTAAATTTAAGGATTCAGTTTGCAAAGCTGAAATTAGAACATGAAAATCTGGATTACAAAAAGACAAAGTGTTGTCGTCGGCATAATTATACAGAGTTCCGTGTTTTATAAATTTAAAAATGTCATTTATAAAAATTTTAAATAAAAGGGAACCTAGGATAGATCCTTGGGGCACCCCTTTATGGATGTCAGCCCAACTGCTAAGTATACTGTTAATTTTAATTTGCTGTTTTCTGTTAGTCAAATATGATTTAAGGAGGGAAACCGAATGATTGGAAACACCATAGGCTGACAATTTGTCTAGCAAAATTTCATGGGGTAGGCAATCGAAGGCCTTGGATAGATCCATTAGAACCGCAGCTATATACAGATTTTTATCAAGTGCTGCACGCCAATCTTCTAGTAGTCTTAACAGTGTGGTTTGACATCCGTCTAAAAGCACAAAGATAAGAGTGAAATATTTTTACAAAAAAATCCCCAAGTTGGGTTTCCAGTATTTTTTCATAAATTTTAGAAAAAATTGGTAAAATACTGACAGGTCTATAATTTGATTTATCTAATGGATTATTTTTCTTATGAAGAGGTCTAACTTGAGCCTGTTTTAGTCTATCAGGAAAACACCCTGTTTCTACTGATAAATTAATGAGTGAGGTTATTTGTGGAACAATACTATTTTTACAATGTTTAACCACCTTTGCAGGTATACCATCAACACCAGTAGCTTTATTGACATTAATATTATTTATTATCTTACCAACCTTTTCTGACATGATTTTCTGAAAATCAAAGGATTTATCAAAATTTTGACCCTTTATTTGTAAAATACTGGGATGATTTACCGGGTCATAAGTTACATCATTTCCAATTTTGTTTGCTACAGTTGCAAAAAAGTTATTAAAATCTTTAGTGTCATTTATTATGTTTTCAGTTAGAATTATTTTTTGTTCACCTAAATTGCATTTTTTTGAAAAAAAATGGTTTCATTGTAGACCAAAAGTTGCTATTTTTTGAACCACCGGAGCACCTTTCTAAAAAATATGTTTTTACAGATTTTTTCTTAAGTTTTGTTACCATATTTCGCTGCCTTCTATATTTTTCCCATGTTTTTGAATTTCTGTTCTTGGTATATTGAGTGTATAGCATGTGTTTACGATAAACAGCTTTTCTTAACTATCTATTCATATAGGGCAAAGGTTGTTTTCGTGGTTGCCTTGACTTGAAGGGGGCGTGTATATCTAGGATGTTAATAAAAATCCTTTTCATATTTTTCATATACAGCATTTATATCTTCTCATGTTTTTACATTATTTGATGGTATAATACTAAGTTTGGTAATATCTGAATTAAAGCTTTCAGCATCAAAATTTTTATAATTCCTATAGGAGATTTTATGTTGCCTCTCTATAATTACTTTACCCTTTAAAGTGACTGATAATAAATTGTGACAATCACTGATCCCTGTTGGTATATTATGGACATTAAAACATTGGTTCTTTACATTTGTTAGTATGACATCAACAAGTGAAGGAGCATAGCCCCTCATGTAACATGTAGGTTTTGATACTAATTGTGATAGATTAAAAACATCACATAAGTCATTTAAAGTTTTACATTTTGTATAATAGTCCCAGATATAATTATAGATTATTGTATGGCATTTTTCATATTACATGTCATATCAAGCTGAGACCTCCATATTAGCCCAAGCAAATGATACATATAAAGTATATTATAATGTTTCTATATTGTTCATACCTGGTGAGACATGTCGTATGATGTTCATTTTTTATAATCAGGAAGTGATTACCAACCTTCAATAATGAGACATCACGTGACTATTAATTTTAACCAATAGCATTGTAGATCTTATCGATAAGGTTTAAATGTAAAATCATGTATTTCATACCAGTCAGTGTCATAGAGTATAAACACAAAACGTTTTAAAATTTTTAAATTTATTATATGAAGTATGTCAAGTAGTTGTAGACAAGTTTGTGGGAAATAATATATTATATTATCAGTAGAGGTAGACAACCAAATCTATTAAGTTATAGGAATAACACGTCCCATGCATGTATTATTAAAAAAATGAGCAAGTTTGCTAAGAATATAATCGTTGGTGGCCCGGTGCAAGAGAAATCATTTCCGAGTACATACTCCACCCCATTTTGTTCCTGTGCCAATTAAAACATACAGTTATAGCCGCATTTCAGCACTGTCTTTTAATTACATAATAAGAAAAACGTACATCATCTTACATTCGGATTTTTCTAATGTACCAGTGCTTCAGCGTGTCTTTTATCCATGCCCATTCAATTGATTACGCCGTATGTGTAACAGTTAATTTTGTCCGGTTTTAAAACTAGTCCTGCGGATAATGCATCCTATGTAAATAAGACCACTACACTTATATGACTAGGAATAATTACTAGTAAAATAAATCTGACATCAGGAAAAATAGACCTGTCACCAGAAAATAATAGCAGTAGGAATGGCACAGATTTAGTTAGAATAATCCACCACATACAAACAAAATGATTTTTACCATTGAATTTTTAACAGAATATCAATTGTTGGTATTGATTTAGTGATATTAATAGCATACTTAAAATATAAAGTCAAACCATCAAAACAAAGTATAGTCCGTTTGACTTCTATAAATCTTCAGAAAAAATTTCTTAAAAACCCAGTTTTCAAATCAACAATTTTTTTTCTAGATGTTTATTAATATATGATATATACGAACTCTGACAATTAATTTCAAAATTGTTGGTCCATTATTAAAAAAGTTACCCATTAGGTCTCTATGTTAATTATATTTTCTAAAGTGTAAAAATATGGATGGAGTGAGTACAAATAGTATAATAGCCAAGCCATGTGCTTTCAATGAATATTTCATTGTACCATTTGACATATTACACTTAATTATCAAAAGTCTATTTATTAACTGCCCATAGATGATAGTCAGTTGTTATTATGTACTTTCATATTTAATTGTCCTATGTCACATGGTACAGTCTGTTATTTGTACTCACTCCTTCCAGGTTTTTACACTTTTGTCAATATAATTAACATGGAGACCTAATGGGTAACTTTTTTAATAATGGACCAAAAATTTTGAAATTAATTGTCAGAGTTCGTATATATCATATATTAACAAGCATCTAGAAAAAAATTGTTATTTGAAAACTGGATTTTTAAGAATTTTTTTTTGAAGATTTATAGAAGTCAAACGGACTATAATGTATAAATTTATGATATATCAATAACAATATCTCAAAGACGTCGTTTGTTTATATCTGTATTACCGATGGAGATTCAATTATCAAGAGGGGAGGGTTGGGATGCCAATAACGTATTTAATCCCGCCACCTTTTGTCCCTTCCCATGATCTGGATTACCAGCATCATATGTAGTGGTCCTATTATTTTCAATTGTTGAAAGTGACATTAAACACCATAGACCACCCAACCATCAATGACTGAAATTGATAGAATTATTGATCATGGGTATTTAAATTTTCTTCCCACAATTTATCAACGACGATTTGAAACATTAATTAAATCCTACTAAATGTTAAATACGACTGACATTAAAAATAAAACGGTGAAGTCTTTATTTATAAATGTTTACATTTTTTTTTACATCAATAATTGATCAAATATCGATGTTTCCAGGTCACGTGATACTATTGGTTTCTTAATATTTCACATAAGGATAGTACAATTCTATTATTTTGATTCTAATCATCGACTTTTTTACCTGATTATGTATACCTGGTCATGTCAATACTATATAGCGTGTTTACCTGTATTTGCTATGCATCAGTGCATCCAATGTCAGTCTCTGTGTTCTGTAAACAGATCAATATAAATGTATTACTGTATTATATATTTTAACACGTGCCATTGCACAACTTTATTTCGAAATTAAAAAAAAAACATTAGCATTTTGTCTATTAATAATTATTGGCACTATACCAAACGAATGAAACGGTTTCTTAAAAATGAAAGAGAAGGTAAAAATAATAGTCCAGAGATATTTTCCAATGCAGGACGGCAAATGTTGAAAATAAACAATGAAAAATATCGGATTTATCTATAGAGCGGTGATTCTAGTAATTATTGGCATAGCAGGTAGGCTTAAGAAAATCTTTAAATTTGTGTTGTTGTTGTTGTTGTTGTTGTTGTCATGGCAATCGATATTAAAACAATTGTTAATTTATATAACAAAATATCTTACATTTACTAACCACATTGATAGTGTAATGGTTAGCGTACTCGCAACGAGTGCAGAAGATCGTGTGTTCGAGCCCCGATCGGGTCAAACCAAAGGTTATAAAATTGTTGCTTTCCTGCTAAGCTTGTAGCATTAAGAAGAAAGGGCAAAGACTGGTTGACTCGGAATCAGGACAATGTGCCCGAATGGGGCGACGTGTCTATCCGTGGACTGTTGCTTCAGTGAGCTAGCACTTTNNNNGGGGGGGGGGGGGGTTACCCGAGGTTCGATTGGCGGTGCTGCCGCTGAAGTTTCAAAACCACTCATACCCAGCAATAGCCATTCATATATTCGAAGTACGAAAATTATACCTATTATGACCCATGCATATATTCAACTAAAATAAGAAATAAGCGTAAATAGACCCATTTTGCACATTTTTATGTTTAAGTTATAATATAAATATAGAAAGAAATATCTTGTCAATAAAGAAGCTGCATGGGATTGTAGAAATATAAAACATATTTTATATCATAGCTTTAAAGTTCCCAACCATTGATATATTCAGTGCAACAATTACGGCACATTCATATATGAAAAAGTCGACCCATTCCAGCAGCACGTCTGTATATAACTTTATATAGAAAGTCACCCCTTCCACCGTGCTAACACTACACAGTAAACATGTACAAGAATATCTTTTTTTATCAATAATAATAAGAAGTTATAGTTATGGTTTTAAGCGCCACTTTCAATAATATTTCAGTTATATATCGTGACGGTCATTTTTATTTTTATCCGAAGTACCCAGAAGAAACCAGTCACTGACAAAACGTTGTGCACCTCGCCCTGATCGAGATTCGAACTCACAACATCAGTGGTGATAGACACTCATTCCTATAGTTGTAAATCCAAATACCATATGATCACGGCCACGACGGTCACTATTTTATCAATAATAATAATGAGTTAGAGTTATGGTTTTTAACGCCATTTTCAATAATATTTCAGCTATATATCGTGGCGGTCATTTTTATTTATAGAGGTAGCCGGAATTCCCAGAGAAAAGCACCGACATGGCGCAAGTCACTGATACTTTTATCATATAATGTTGTATCAAGTACACCCCCGTCATGAACTGGATTTGAACTCACAACGTTAGTGGCGATAGGCATTGATTGCATATGTAGTTGTAAATCCAACTACCATGCGATAACGACGACAAAAATTATGATAATAATAACAATAACAAAACCAAGTAATCTAAATAAAAATATAATATACGTACATTGTCTGCAAATATCGCTGCATAAGATTTATTTGTACGAGTTTTAGAAACAGGTAAAGAAGTGAATCTCTGACGAGCTTTTATGCATCACATACTCATAGTCACACCCTTGATAAATAGACACTATACGTAAAGTGTCGGCAAATATATGTACGGACTTCAGAAACAAGAAAAAAAGTGAACCCTCTTGTGAGCTTTCGAGGCGAGTACAAACACAAGGTTAAATTTACACACAAACAGGCAAATCAAAACATTGGAGGATATTGGTTGGATTTTGCATAGGGTGTTTTCAGCGCGATTCGTGTTAGACCAGTGTCTACATAAGAAACAGTGTAACAGGAGACTATATACATCTAGTAGACACATAAAGCTAAGTTTTATATATACACTTTTATATTGATAGTAAATACATGATGGGGGTATAAATAAAGGGTATGTGATAATTACAAGTTTCAGTTATATCACGGACACCAGAAGGAAAATGGGAAATGAACTAATAGACTGTTTACCAAGCATACCCGTTAACCTCCTCATTTTGGGTATTTGCCTTGAAATCTTAATATTTGATGTGGATTGGAATGAAGGATCGAAACTGCGTCATTGACTTTATGTCTGCTCTCAGAAGTTTACTACCACCAGAACACCCTCTCTCGCTGTTACTGACCATACTAAATATAGTATGAGATGTACTCGATACAACATTATGTGACTTTATGTGTCAGTGACTTTCGACAGGTTGGTGGTTTTCTCTTTGCACTCCGGTTTCCTCCAGCAATAAGACAGATCGCCAAGATATAACTGAAGTATTATTAAAAGTGGCGCTAAACATCATAGCCATATAATATTATATATATATATATATATTAGCTAGCCTTTTCCGTTCTCAATGTAAAATTATCCTACCGTTATTTTATTGAATTGTAGAAATATTTGGAAACAATACGAGTACATCGACACCAGCAAGGGTTGAGGGTATGTACCATGATGTTGTTAAATATAGTAGGATATCATATAGTATTCCACTTAAAAAAAATCATTAGAACTGAGAAAATAGAAGTCATGTCTGCAACAAGTTCCCACAGAAATTTAAATGTTATACTCTAAATTATGTTTTATAGTTCTTGCATTATATTTGTTTGAACCATACATACGAATCACTCGACATAACTCGACAAATTCCGTTCCTTGTGATCGGAAAGCAGCGGATTCACCCGAGGTTTGCCGATTAACTCTCGTATGTATTAATTCAGATAAAGAATACTAATCATGCGTCATCACGCAAGATAAGCAAAATCTCTTCGAAGACTCGACCCATGGAATATTGAAAGCTATCATTGTACAGTAGTCATGAAACGTTGTACATTTTAATTACACCTCATATGACCTCCGATCTCCAGGAGGTAATTATGTAATTCTTTGTAACTTCGTCTTTGACTATAAACGTCTACATAGCATCACATTCCTCGAAATACGAAGACTGGATCTCTGTTGAGTTATTTAATAGAGTTCTTCACTCCCGTTTGTTAGCGGGGTTCATGTTACTCGATCTTTATTTTAATGTATGTTTTGTAGATCGTTGTTTGTCCTTTTGTACTTTTTCTTTTGGACATTGTGTTGTCTGTTCTTCTTCGATATACGGATTCTGATTACACATTTTGTATCTTCAAACTCTTCTTGTAATTTCGTCTTGGTCTATAAACTTCAACATAGCATCACATTCCTCGAAATACGAAGAATGGATCTCTATGGAGTTATTTGTCCTTTATATATTTCCTTAGATACGATCCAAAGCTGAATGTACTGGAATATTTAATGTCGAAATGCTTTCAATTCTAAGTCCATGTGAACCCAATCAAGGTTATTCCAGAAACTCGTCCTGTGCACTATTAAATTAGATTTCTATGGATTTTTTGTTGTTGTTGTTGCTAATTTTAAATTATAGCGAAAAACGGTCCAGACAATGTGCCAAATGTGTATTTTAAATGCACTTACAAGTGTAAGCTAAACAAAGATATGTAATTAATTGCAACTTTTAGGGCTTACCTTTATAGTACATAAAAAGGTAGCAATATATTATTTACTTAGACTTTTTAAATCTCATGTTATACATAGAAGTAAAACGAGTATTAGTTACAATGTTTTTTTAATTGTTGAAATTCTAGATTGTTATGATTACATAATTTAACATTTAAACATTGACATTGATATATATTTTAAGGTTCTGTCTTCAACAATATATCAGCTATATCGTGGCGGTGTCGTATAATTCTGGGTCCACCCATTCCGCTCAGATACACAATTTTAGCATACTAGGCCCTGGTTTGTATCATTATATATCCGCTCGAGCCTGTCTAACTTACATATTCATATAGATATATAATATTAATATTACATGTCCCGGGAAATTACAAAATGATGATAAGAAAATAATTTCTCGTAAAAGGATTTCTTGGCACTTGTTTCTTTTTGTGCTAGTTTGATGCTATGAACGATAATTTTGGATGAGAGATTTTAACTCCTTGTTTCATACTTATTAATGAAACACAGAATGAAATAACGTATACACAAATGTAAGACTTAGAAGAGTTTGAAGATACCAATCGAATAATAATAATAATCCATAAATATAAGAAGAAGAGACAATAGAATAACCAAAAAGACAAAAGAACAAAGAACACACAACGATATACAAAACATACACGTAAAACTAAAGATCGAGTAACACGAGCTCCACTAAAATCCGGGGTAAACACAGTTTCTCCGCAAGGGTAAACAGTTCCTGCTCCACTTGTGGCAACCTTCGTGTTAATCTAGTTACAAACCCGGTGGTAAGTCATGAATGAGGAAATGACTGGAAAGTGAGAACGACAAGTGGAACATATCCGTGGTAATTTGTGACACCGATAACTAATACGAAAGCGGCCATTTTTACTTGCGGATCCGAAAACTGCAACACCCATGGAAAAACACTGTTTGTTTCGCCTCTATAAGATTAGACATATCTGATATTAAATTGTGAATTTGTCTTACGTTGCCTGTTTATGCTTTTGTTTTGGTTTACCTACTGGTTGACATCGGATGAAATATACCAAGGTTATGCTTCAGGTAAAAAACAATGTTAAACCCCCGTAGACACACGAATAAAACCCCTACACTCAAAACATTATGTTATAGTTAATTTTAAGTGGTACTATATTCAATCTTCAGATGTATTTTATTTGGAGCAAACGTGGTAAGTACTTTTAGCTGACCTTTGAAATAGACATTCATAGAATTTACCTTGTTTTTGTTTGTTTTTTGGTTTTTTGTTTGTGTTTTTTGTTTTTGTTTTTGTTTTTGTTTTCTTTTGTGGGACGAATCATGTACACAACTCGACCCTAGGAACAAGTCAGCTACACAAGTCGTCCTTAGAAATGAGTCAAGTACACAAGTCATGCTTAGGAACTAGTCAAGTACACAACTCGACCCTAGGAACGAGCCAAGTAAACAACTCGGCAGTAGGAACGAGTTAAGTACACAACTCGTCCTTAGGGATGAATAAAGTTGACAAGTCGTCCTTGGAGACAATAACTCGTACATAGCTCATCTTAAGGGACGAATTAAGACCAACCAATCCTTAGGGAAAGAATCAATTACACAAGTCATCCCTATGGGCGACGCAAGTACACAAGTCAGCCTTCGGAACAAATCAAGTACACAAGTCAGCCTTCGGAACCAATCAAGTGCATAAGTCGTCCCTATGAGAGAATCAAGTAGAGAGGTATGCTTGATACAATGCTATATGATTAGAGAGGTGTGCTTGATATGACTTTAGAGGATTGGAGAGGAGTACTTGATACAACTTTATATGATTGGAGATGTGTACTTGATACAACTTTATATCAGTGGAGAGATGTATTTGATACAACTTTATATGATTGGAGAGGAGTACTTGATACAACTTTGCATGATTGGAGAGGTGTACTTGATACAACTTCATATGATTGGAGAGGAGTACTTGATACAACTTTATATATCAGTGGAGAGGTGTACTTGATACAACTTTATATGATTAGAGAGATGTATTTGATACAACTTTATATGATTTGAGAGGTGTACTTGATACAACTTTATATGATTGGAGAGGTGTACTTGATACAACTTTATATCAGTGGAGAGATGTATTTGATACAACTTTATATTATTAGAGAGTGTACTTTAAACAGCTTTATATGATTGGAGAGGAGTACTTGATACAAATTTATATGATTGGAGAGGTGTTCTTGATACAACAACTTTATTTGATTTGAGAGGTGTACTTGATACAACTTTATATGATTGGAGAGGTGTACTTGATACAACTTTATATCAGTGGAGAGATGTACTTGATGCAACTTTATATGATTGGAGAGGTGTTTTTGATACAACTTTATATGACTGAGGAGGTTGAGGAGGTGTGTTTGATGCAACTTAATATGATTAGAGAGGTGAGTTTGATACGACTTTATATGATTAGAGAGGTGTACTTGATACAACTTTATATTATTAGAGAGGTGTAATTGATAAAACTTTACAGGATTGGAGAGGTGTACTTGATACAGCTTTATATGATTGAAGAGGTGTGTTTGATACAACTTTATATGATTAGAGAGGTGTGCTTGATACAACTTTATATGATTAGAGAGGTGAAACGACTTTATTAAATTTGAAAAATATTATGTGTTTCTGTTGTATTTAACATTGGTTCATTAAATGAGCATTGTAAAATGACATCGCTTCCATTATTTCTGAGTATTCCCTATCATCCAAGGAGGTCGTCTAATGATAGAGTGGTGATTCATCCTGTGAGGTCGTCTAATGATAGAGTGGTGATTCATCCTGTGAGGTCGTCTAATGATAGGGGCAATTCATCCTGTGAGGTCGTACTGACGGTTGAGCGGCAATTCATCAAAGGCGATCGTCTATTGATAG
The DNA here is from genome assembly GCA_002080005.1 of Gigantidas platifrons. NCBI lineage: Eukaryota > Metazoa > Mollusca > Bivalvia > Mytilida > Modiolidae > Gigantidas > Gigantidas platifrons. The sequence goes on from MJUT01058119.1 coordinate 159,790, forward strand.
GGAGCAATTCGTCTTGAGAGGTCGCACTGACGGTTGAGCGACAATTCATTCAAGGAAGTCGTCTAATGATATGGGCAATTCATCCTGTGAGGTCGTCTGACGTTGAGTGGCAATTCATCCAAGAGGTCGTCTAATGATAGGGACAATTTATCATGAGAGGTCGTCTGACGGTTGAGCGGCAATTCATCCAAGGAGGTCGTCTAATGATAGAGTGGTAGTACATCCTGGGAGATCGTCTGTTGATATGGCGGCAATTCATCCTGTGAGGTCGTCTGACGGTTGAGCGGCAATTCATCCAAGGAGGTCGTCTAATGATAGGGGTAATTCATCCTGTGAGGTCGACTGACGGTTGAGCAGAAATTCATCCAAGGATGTCGTCTAATGATAGGGGCAATTCATCCTGTGAAGTCGTCTGACGGTTGAGCGGCAATTCATCCAAGGAGGTCGTCAAATGATAGGGGTAATTCATCCTGTGAGGTCGACTGACGGTTGAGCGGCAATTCATCCAAGGATGTCGTCTAATGATAGGGGCAATTCATCCTGTGAGGTCGTCTGACGGTTGAGCGGCAATTCATCCAAGGAGGTCGTCTAATGATAGGGGCAATTCATCCTGTGAGGTCGACTGACGGTTGAGCGACAATTCATCCAAGGAGGTCGTCTAATGATAGGGAGCAATTCATCCTGTGAGGTCGTCTGACGGTTGAGCGGCAATTCATCAAAGGAGGTCGTCTAATGATAGGGAGCAATTCATCCTGTGAGGTCGTCTGACGGTTGAGCGGCAATTCATCAAAGGAGGTCGTCTAATGATAGAGTGGTAATTCATCCTGGGAGATCGAGATCGTCTGTTGATATGGCGGCAATTCATCGTGGGAAGTCGTCTGATGGTTGAGAAGTAATTCATCCAAGGATGTCATCTGTTAATTGCGCATCCACAAGGTGTATTTAAAACATAACTTACGCGAGCAGAGAGCAAATTAGACTGTAAGCACACCCTTTACTATTTTTTAACATAATACATCTTTTTATTTACAACTCTACTATTGTATTGTATCTATTACAGAACCTGGTCCAAATCTATCGTGGGTTATTCTGGGTATCATAGCAGTAATTGTCCTGATTGCAGCTGTTGTCGTAGGTCTGTTCCTTGGAAGGTGAGTTGAATTATTTATTTTATTGTAATCAATGTTTAGTACCAGCTTTGTATTTCAACTCGACAATTAAGATCAATGGGAATATTGTATCAAACGTGTATAGTGCTCTGATTGGTTGATTTTAAAATATGGAACTGGTACTATAAAATTGTTTGATAGTAAATTAAGGTAGCAAAAATATAGAAACCCAGTCTTCGTCATAATTATGATGGTTACACATATAATTCATATCTTATGAAAAGTGTATGACGCCATTATAAATATATACACGGGGATATACAGCACTGTTAGACGCGTCGAATGAATTGTACAACTGTTAAATTCAAATTCTTAAATTTAGCAGTAAAATTAGGTATACATGTATACTTTGATATTACATTAATAANAAATTATTTCGCCAAATGTAAGTAATTTTAGTTCACTTTGTGTATTATAATATGGTAATAAAGATTAGTTATCCATTGTCGCATGCTGTTGTAAACAAAAGAGAAACAAAAAGAAAAGAAAAAAGAACAATAAAAATAATCTTTCGAGGTCAGTAACGAACGGTAAACAATATAAACATCAAAACACCATATCATACAGTAGTCAATTTATTGTGAAACGACCTGTGTCTTGAATGAATTTTTTAATACCAACAATGTGAATCAGAGAATTAATACAAAGAAAGTACTTACCCAGAAAAGTGACCGGTGACAGTAAATGTATCGCGAGTTCCAGAAGAATATGTCATGCTATATTCTCACAAATAGTAACTGTTGCAATTGCTTGTCTGCATCATTCATATGACGTCATCAAAATTAAAGCTAATTAGATTCGTTGTATTCTATGTCAAACAATGCACTGATATTATTTGTATATAACTAGTTAATCATGATGCAGGAGACAAAATAATACGATCCCAACATCATGTAAAAGACATTATTGCAACTAAAAAGAAGGGAAAGCGCTATCTTTAGAAAATTATATTTTATCCTAAGGAGTGAACTGTCAATTCTAAAATTTTGGGTCATTCGTGTTATGTATCAAACAACCATCAGCCACTTGAGACTACTGATTGTGCGCAATACGACTTCCGGTCAATCACTTTAACTATGTATATGCAATTTAATTTTGAATATTCTTAACATCACTTCTGTATTCTTTTCACGTGTTTTTGACAACGAACATTTATGTACATGTATGAAATAAAAATAAGTTAAATATAAATAATTAATCGCTCATATTTACAAATATAATAAATAGAAACGTATATATAAAATTTAATGCGCACAACACAAAGGAAATACCAATGAAAACATAGTAAATTCTTTAAATTTATATTTCTATATTTTTCTCTTAGTTAAGATGACGGAACAATGAGCGGAGTTACGAACAATAAATAGTTATCCCATTTAAGGACTCAAGTATAAATATTCAAAGAATTAACTATGAAAGTTTGTGGAAAAATGTTTGTTAAACCGAACGGTATCAATATGATGACCCAGAGATACCAAAACTTAGTGAAGAAGATCTGTTGAACTGTGAAGGTATAATTTCTAAAGATGAATGTGTCTCAGCTATTATGACATTTAAAAATGGTAAATCTCCAGGAACAGATGGACATCCTGCAAAATTTTATAAAATATTTTGGAATGATGTCATTGATCTAGTGATTGACTCGTATCAATATATCTTAATGAGATGTCAATTTCACAAAGGCAGAGTATTTTAACGCTGCTCCCGAAACCTGAGAAAGATACAAAGTATCTAAAAAATTGGAGACCCATTTCTCTCCTGAATATTGATTATACGTTAATGACAAAATGTCTAGCATTTAGACTGAAGAAAGTCCTACCAAATATTATTCATTCAAATCAAACAGGTTTCATGAGAGGAAGATATATTGGCGATGATATCAGAAATATTCTAGAAATAATTGAAACAGTAGAAGAAGAAGTTTTATCATGTATATATACTATCAGTAGATTTCGAAAAAGCTTTCGATTCACTGAGCTGGAAATTCCTCCAACAATGTTTGGACTATTTTAAACTTGGTCATTCCTTTAAAAAATGGACCAGTATATTGTTTCAGAATATATCAAGCTGTGTTCTTAACACGGGATGGTCAACATAATGTTTCTCTGTTGAGAGAGGTGTGCGTCAAGGTTTCCCTATATCGCCTTATTTTTTTTTATTATAACTGCTGAAATATTAGGCATAGCTATTAGACGCTCAGATGACGTCAAAGGCTTTCAGTACAAAAATGCAGAATCAAAACTGTCCCAATATACTGATGACACTCAAATAATCATAGATGGATCAGAAAACTCCATTAAAACTTCTATTAATATATTGAATGAGTTTTCAAAGATAAGTGGGTTAAAAGTAAATCTAAATAAGTCAGAACTGATTCCACTGGGTCATTCCAAAGTAGAAATATACACCCATAACTTTTCGCCAGGAATTGAAATAATTACAGATAAATTGAAACTGCTATGTATTATCATCCCAACAAATGGAAAACAAAAAAATCCAATAGAAGAAAATAATTATAATAAAAGAAAAAAATAGAAATTATAAAAACTTGGCAAAAGAGAGATTTAACTTTGTTTGGCAAACTAACAATCATCAAAAGTTTGGTCATACCACAATTAACTTATGTACTGAGTATTTTACCTTCGCAAGGAGAACTCTGTTTAAATCATATTGAAAGGATAATATTAAATTTTTTCTGGGATGATAAACTAGCAAAGATTAAAAAAAACTATTTTATTTAATGAAAAACAGAAGGTGAACTAAATTTGACTAATATAAAGATACAGTGTATATGCCAAATCTGTTAAATTTAAGTGGATATATAAGCATTATAATGAAGATTACAATGCATTTTGGAAACATTTGATATGTGCCCGTTGTTTACAATTACAAGATAAGATTATATGGGAGAGTAATCTAAATTTAAAAGATACTCATAAGTTGGTTATCAAATCAAAATTTTGGCAAAATTTAGTTGTGTGGTACTCATCTTTAAACTTTAATGATGACTCAAATAAAGTCACAAACACAGACTTTATATGGTACAATTCACACTTGAAGATAAATGACGGAGTACTTTATTTAAAATGCATGTCAGAAAATGGCATAAAAAAGATAGAGGACATCATTGATGACAATAACAGATTTCTAACATATCAAATGTTTCTTGATAAATGTAATGTGAATATAAATGCTATGACATATTATGGTATTATATCTGTTATTAAAAAGCACTACAGTACTGATGACTTGGAAATGAAACCACATTTGATAACTAATATGATGCTGAGGAAAGATATTTCAAAATATATATACAAATATTTCATAGAAAAGGATGAAAAAGAAAATTTTGTAAAAGTCATTGTGAAATGGGAAGAAAAACTGGATACTGAATTAGATGGTAGTATGTTGTTTAATGATATTCATAGAATCACAAATGATACAAAATTAAGAAATTTTCAGTTCAAACTTCTGCATCATATACATCCAAATAACAAGTTATTACATAAAATGGGAATGAAAAATAGCGCAGTATGTAATTTATGTAACCAAGAAGAAGACTCCATCTTAACTATCTGTGGGGCTGCCCCGTGGCAAAGAGATTTTGGACTTCATTTAATATCTGACTTTCATCAGCTTTAGATTTAGAAGTTTTTGAATTGACCCCAAAAGAAACAGTTTTAGGTCTTTTTTCAGATGAAAGCTCCTTACAAAAATTGTTCCATTTTTATTTCTTGTGGCAAGAAATTATATTCACTGTTGTAAATGGACTGACACAAAACAAGTCCTTAACATTTTAAAAATTAGTTAAACAAAAAGAGAAAATCGAAAAGATTAATGTTGAAAATAAAATGTACAAACATGATAATAAATGGTGTTACCTACATGAACTTAATTTATAGTGGTCCACTTTTGTCTACGTGCAAGAAAATAATTTATACATAAAAAAAGCTCATGTATATATAATGATATATAGGAGGTAAATCTAAATCTGATGACGTATATCTTTACTATGTATTTGGTTTATTGCATGGAGACAAGGGGACACACAATTTCATGTTTGTTTTGAAAATGTATGTACAAATAATGTCTCGGTCTGTGTTTGTTTTGTATATATTTTGAAAATGTCAAAAAAAAAAAGAAAAAAAGAAAAAAAAGAACGGTATCAATATACTTATTCAACGATCTCCACAAATGAGATTATAATACCAGAAAGGCCCAAACTCAACTGGAGTCCGAATTCCGCAAGATTACAAACGGGTGAAAACAATCAGCTATGGCACCTCTGTTACTTATAAATGCATTACAAACAAGAATGGACAAATAAAACTACATGAGCATCATATCAGATAAAAATAAAACTACATGAGCATCATATCAGATAAAAATAAAACAGGTCAAGCTCAACCACTTTGGTATCTTCAAGTTTTTCTAAAGGTGTTGTCCTAATTCTCAGATACAGATAATGGTTTACGTGCTCGCCTTGGGTGTGGTAGATAGTGGGGTGTTATCTCCCCTGAATTACAAGATAAAATCATGTGACGTCTTATTATACTCATCATTGACAACCAGAGATATTCTGATGTTATATCAATCAATGTTTCCTTTTTTACGAACACAAAATTATAAGTTCTGGTGTGGTTTTGTTTATCTTTGTGTTACTTTTGTTTTATTTTGTTGGTTTTTGTTTTATTTTAGATTTGTTTTATCTTTGTCCGTCACCAAACATAAATAAGATGATCATGTATATATATGTTAGTGTATAGGTTTTTTTCTCTGTTTCATAAATTTTTTTTATATTGGATTTTTAAATAGTTCCAAGAGTGTTGTGTATTTTCTTTTGTTTTTATTTTTCATTTGAATCTAGTATTCTAGTTATAAATTTCTTTATCGTATATTTCATTCCGTGTATTTATGAATTTATCTGATTTTGTGAACCCATTTACAAAAAAATAAAAAACATATTAGATTGTCAGTTGTGTGTTTTAATTTTGCCAACAATCACATTTTAAATACACATTGGCTATATTTTTTCTGAACTCTAATAAACCTTTTCCGTTTGTATTTTGTTTTCATTTTTGACGAACACCGAGTACACAAGTCAGAGAAGATAGATAGGAGAGTGCATGGGCAATCTGAATATAATATAACACATATAAAAGATAACAAGAAAACATAAGTATTATATACATTCCACTAAGACAGACCATGAATGAGATCTCCTGCCACACATATAATATCTCAGGAAATCAGAAAAGTAAAAATAAAATAAAAAACGAATGTTTTCCAAGTCGCTATGACTCGATGAATTAAAGTCTTGATTACATAAAGAACTTTCAAATGTCATTCCACGTATTTGTAGCAAGAGTAACACAACGGCTGTCACCAGTGGAGCAGGAACTCCTTATCCTTCCGAA
>MJUT01058120.1:39515-55171 GCA_002080005.1 Gigantidas platifrons
CGTTGTAGGGCCTGGGTGGCTCAATGAGTTAGGTCGTTGTAGGGCCTGGGTGGCTCAATGAGTTAGATCATTGTAGGGCCCGGGTGGCTCAATGAGTTAGATCATTGTAGGGCCTGGGTGGCTCAATGAGTTAGATCATTGTAGGGCCCGGGTGGTTCAATGAGTTAGGTCGTTGGATCTAACAACTCATACAAGCCTATCACCAATACGGCGTGGGTTCGCGCCCAGCTTTGTAAATTACAAAAAAGGATGCACTCTACTGGCAGCTCCAAGTGATCATGTTTACCAGTTGCTTGCCCAGGGTCGGTGGCTCTCTCCTGATACTCCGGCTTCCTCCACCACTAAAACTGGTCGCCATGATATAGCTGAAATATTGCTGAAAGTGACGTTAAACACCAAAATTCAAATTCATTAATTTTAATTATCCATGCCAGTGCCGAAACACTGACTACATGGTGGATGATAACTTCTGGTATCGTCACAGTTATAGTAAAATAAGTTAGTGCGTAAGTGAAATGATTTTGCTGAAAATTATCAAGCAACTGCCCCAACTTTTAAGTTTAATAAGAATTGCCATCCATACTTTGAACAACAAGAATAGACACTTTTTCCCTAAAGACAGATTCGTATATAATTATAAATATTCAGTCAATAGAACTTATGAAGTTTTAGTTTGTTTTCTTTGCAAAATTATTTCTAAATTGCAAACGAAAGGATTTCGCAATCGGATTCATACAATACTTCAATTTTAGTTCTACTTTATTTCAAGAAGACTTATATTTGTCTACCGGTATTCTGCACCCTTAATAATTTATACCAATACTTTCAAATTATATATTCAAATTTTCTTGAATTAAACCATGAAGAGAAATCAACAAAAATACTTAACCCGTCAACACCCGAACAAATTAGGACTGTTACGTCTTTCATAAGACAGTCATTAGAACTAAGAGAGGGAGACTCATCACACTCATAACCGCAGTTCATGTTATTGTATTTTTTTTTATGTAGTCATGTATGCTTTATTTGTCTTGTCTGTACATGTATATTATGTAAATTGTAATGCTAAAACCCAAATGGGTTACTTATGTGCATAAATAAAACTTTTAAAAAAATAAATAAAAAAAATGATTGTGTTAGAATGTTCTGTGACAAAATGATAAGACAATTTCGACGATTTTCTATGCACAAATCCACAATGATGTAGAGGATAGCCTATATGTGTATATTTAGTGTACACACGACCTGAAATAACCTTAATACATCAGATACACTCGGCTCATAGTCAAAAGATTAGAAAGCCAATTAATTTAAAGGTGTTATTGAGCAAAAATGAAAATAAAAAATCTTACACAGAACCTTAGTTTTAATATTAATTATATTTTGGTAACTGTAAATAATATTTCAGTAATAAAGATATCTAATAAACCATGTCAGTTTGTCTTTCATATACACCAACACCATACACCGAATACCATATAGGGGCAGTCGTGGTCGTGATCGTATGGCAGTTGGATTTACAACTACATATGCAATCAGTGCCTATTCCCACTTACGTTGCTCGTTCGAACCCTGTTCATGGAGAGGTGTACTCGATACAACATTATGTGATAAAGTTTGTCAGTGACTTGCGACAGGTCGGTGATTTTCTCCTGATACTCCAGTTTCCTCCACCAATAAAACTGACACGATATAACTGAAATATTGTTGAAAGTGGCTTTAAACACCATAACTCCCGAATACCATCCGAAAAAAAAGATTGTTAAAAAAAATGGGATTCGGGAAATCATTAAGTACATACTGTTTATTTAGTGCACACTATTATATTATCTGACTATATATATATGACTTCTGACTAGACTAAGTTCATAAAATGGCAAGAAATGAAAACTTTAAGTTACGGGTTTATTAGATTTAAACAAAATTTCTCATTGAAAACAGTAGGGTCGGATTATTTATTTGTGCACCCCTTCCGGGTCAATTTATTGTTTTCTATTAAATTTGGCGACAGAACCACCCACCACTCCCCACCCCCAAAAAAACAAAGCAAAAAACAAAAAACAAAACAAGACAAAACAAAACAAAACAAAAAACAACAACAACAAAACAAAACAAAACAAAGTAAAACAGAAACAAACAAACAAACAAAACAAAAAACAAAAATAAAAAAAAAACCAACAAAAAATCACAAAAAAAACACAAAAAAACCCAAAACAAATCAATCTCACACCCTAAAACTTAAGTTTCTTAAAAAAAATAATACAGATGTTACTGCATGTAATTTGTACCGTTGATTTTGTACGTACTAAATATATCCTAAATAAACCCACATTCTAATTTTACTTCTGACTTGACTAAATTCATTAATTGGCGAGAAATGAAATCGTTGTAGTTAATTGACATTTTGAATACACTCCAATATCTATAAATTGTATGTCATATCTTATAAGATATATATAGTCAATTGCAGCTGATGAAGCATCAAAGATAGAATTTCCTGATATTATCCGACAAATTGTAACCAAAGCAATGTTTAACTACTAATTAACGCTAAACGTTATAACCTAGAGTTCTATGACCCTAGCAACAATGTGTCCAATAACTGGTTGTCATACAAAAGTACTCTCTCACAAATCATATTAATACAAAATGCGTTTTGCTTCTTTTTTTTCTGTGTTAATATTTAACGTTTAAATAAATTGGTAGGTTAAGGTGGTACCTAACACTACAGAGAGATAACTATTTAAAATCAGTTGAACGTTTTGATCATATGATGTTTGTATGCAGATTTCAAGCATCATGGCGATCAAAACTACAGAGAGAAAAGCTGCTGTGTGGCTAGTGAATTTATAGCTCTGAGTCTGTTGGTTGGAATTTGTTAAAATTTTGATATTTATTACAGTGGATATATTCAAACACACTGCCAAAAAAAAATAAGAAAATTAAACGAGCAGATCAAATTTTACCTGAAGTGTATGGTATCACCTTAATATGCACTGATTCAGTAACAACGCAGATATGAAACTTAGTACACACAACGTGTTTCTGGAATCACCTTCAACAGGTACACTCAATACTGAAAGTTTGGAAAACCAAATAATTTAAAGTTTCGGGAGCAATAAAACCAAAGGGCCTAAACAGAATAGCCAAAATAGGCTAAGGTCACATATGTCTTAAGGAGGAGGACCTTAGTTTCATAAATAATTACATTATAATATTTGATATTTTAATAATTTGGTAGGTTTATTCACTGATTCAACTTTCTTGTTACTGATTGCATTGAAATGTACTAGTAACTGTCAAAAGATCGCAGCCACGAACCAGGCGATAGTTTTTAACTAAAAATTATGGATAGGAATTTGCATATTCAACTTTTCTTTCAAAAAAGTAAAATTCCACTCTCAAGATTCGAGTATAACGTCAGTGTTAGAACTAATAGAAATAAAATAAAAGCAAAACATATATCACACTGTCAGAACAGTTCTAAAATGTAATAGAAAAATGAAAACAAAACATGCCACACTGTCAGAACTTTATCTTCAATAATATATCCGTATTTAACTGACATGACGATTTTACCTCTGTTCTAGGGCCTAAAGTTGTGAGTTCGAATCCCGGCAACGATTTTACCTCTGTTCTAGGTCATAAAGTTGTGAGTTCGAATCCCGGCAATGATTTTACCTCTGTTCTAGGGCCTAAAGTTGTGAGTTCGAATCCCGGCAACGATTTTACCTCTGTTCTAGGTCATAAAGTTGTGAGTTCGAATCCCGGCAATGATTTTACGTCTGTTCTAGGGCCTAAAGTTGTGAGTTCGAATCCCGTAAATGATTTGACCTCTGTTCTATGGCCCAAAGTTGTGAGTTCGAATCCCGGCAATGATTTTACCTCTGTTCTAGGGCCTAAAGTTGTGAGTTCGAATCCCGGCAACGATTTTACCTCTGTTCTAGGGCCTAAAGTTGTGAGTTCGAATCCCGGCAATAACGTTACTTCTGTTTCTACGATTTTTGAGTTGAATTTTTTATTTGTTCCGACACTGTCGTATTTTTTTTATTTTTTTATGTTTTTAATCATAACTTTGTTCCTTTGGTTTGGAATAGAGCTTTCACATCTAGCCATAATGGCATGGTCAGGTATCGGTATATGTCTTCAGGGAAGTCCAAATTTATTTTTTAGACGAAAAAAGTCACGGGTACTTTTGTGGCGTCTATAAGTACGTTGTAACCAATGAGACGCAGAGACAAACTAGAATGCACAACACACACAAAATAAATGTACTACCGGTTTCTGGGGCCCTACCTCTTCTGTCTGGCTATAACATACACCAAATAAATGTACTACCGGTTTCTGGGTCTCCTTACCTCTTCTGTCTGGCTATAACATACATGCAAGTCTTACTGATTATCCATTTAATCTTAGATCATTGAAATATATGTTAATTCTATAGCAGTAATATACACACTATTGTAGAAGTAGAGAATACAGAAACCTCCGGTATGGCGCCCAATTCATTAATCAAGAACGTTATATGTACATTGACGGAAAATATCAAATCTATGTGTTTGAACTTTAAACACAGGTACGCTCAGAACTGTCATTCTATCGATAACAAGAAGTCGTGTTAACCATTGAAATCGGCAGATCTCTTCCTCAGCTGTCTATTTTGAGGCAGAGGTAGTGTTTTCCTAAAACATGTTAAATGTTTTCTTGTTGGACATTGTGGTTTCCAGTACAATTTCCGCATAAAAAACTATGTTCGACATAGTCTATATTGTGATTGCGGTCTTGCCCGAGAAGATGCATTTCATGTTTTCTTTGAATGTAATAAATATGCTTATTATACAAAGATGCTTAAAGGTTTTGCTTACATGCTTCAGCGATTTCGAATGCTAATTGGCATTGCTCTTATTACTAGCGACAACCAAGACCTAACTAATAACGATTACTACAAATCATTGGACAACTTTACAAGTTTATTAGAAGACTCAAAAGATTTCATATGAATATTGCCCAGATGATCACCATATCCACAACAACAACAAAACATTCATCTTTTTTTTCCTTTTTGCCCTAATTTGTTGCATTATATTATGGAATTTAATTCGATTTTGTGTGAGTTTATGGACGTGTAAATCCGACCGAGTCGCTCACAAAATGTGAAGGTTTTTATGTAACGTTTGTGAGTGAGAGACCAAGCTTACACAACAATAAACTCATACAAAATCATATTAATTCTTATAATCCCATTTAAGAGGAACAATAACACCCTTTTATAAATCTTTAATTTAACCAGAATCGAATTATCCATATGTAAACTTTAAATTTTTGCTGTTTCGTCCAATGAAATACGCGAAAACAGAAATATGCAAATTATATATGGTAATATGGAATTATACATGTATATTTGTTGTAAGTGTTATATATAGTATTCAAAGAAGAAGTCTTCGTACGTTGGTTAACCGTATCGGTGACGTTATGGTTAGCGTGCGTAGATCGTGGATTCGAAGCCCGGTCGGGTCAAACCAAAAGCTATAAAATTGGTATGTGTTGCTTCTCCGTTAAGCACGCATGCAACATTAAGGAGAAAGAGCAAAGACTGGTCTGCTCAGAATCAGAATAATGTGTCCGAGTGGACGGATATGTCTACCCGCGAACTGTTTATTTCAGTGAGCTAGCACTATAAGAATACAACTCAGAGCGTTGGTTTAGAAAAAAGCGGACCTCATCATCATCTCATTGAAAATTAACTTGTTCTCGCCATGATATAGCTGCAAATTGCTGAAGTGGCGTTCAACAACAATCACTCACTCACTCGTACGCTGGTAAAACTTTTGTCTGGTCCAAATAAAATAGTTATCAGCTAAAGAAAAAAGTGAACTCACAAATAAAATAAAATATGCTGGAGAAAGATACCAAACCAAAATGGTGAAATCTATATTTTGTTGAATCGGTAAATTTTCGAAAGCAATACACTAGTTGCCAATAAAACAGATGTGTATTGTATTATATTATTGTAGTATTTCTACATTTTTTTTTTCAAACAAGACGTATGTTGTATGTTGACCACGCTTGATACAATTCTAACTTTGGCAAACAGTGGCATCGGCTAGCAATGCCTGTAATAAATTAGTTCCGACCGCTTGTATTTTGTTGGAAGTATACCGACTTTTTGCTGCATAATTATTAAATTATCTCAAATGACAATGAAACCTTTTTCTTTTTACACAGATTTTTTTTTCTTCCTCTATCACCGACAAGACTTTTACTGGACCTGACTATATATATATATATATATGAGTAACGCGACTGGTGTCTTATAAGAAGCAGGAACTTCTTACCTTTCTAGACCCCCCCCTCCCCCAGGTTGTTGGTGGGTTTCGTGTTGTGTTGTGTTTTTTATTTGTCTTCATCCTACCCTGTGTGCCCAATGTTACCAGTGTCTCTGGATTGTCCATTCTTGATTGATCTTTCTATTTTCTCTAATGTTTATCACTTATTTTAACGACTGTCATGTTTTCAAAGCAGAAAAATACAAAACAAACAAAACAAACAAACAAACAAAAACAAAACAAACAAAAAACAAAAAAAACAGAACAAAACAAAAACAGACGATGAACTTTAGTGTTGTATATTGTATTCATAATAGTGTCTATTCAAAGTATTACATACAAGTTATAAAATATCAATGAAATCAAAACAAACAAAAACAAAACAAAACAAAAAACAAAAAACAGAACAAAACAAAAACAGACGAAAATGAACTTTAGTGTTGTATTTTGTATTCATAATAATGTCTATTCAAAGTATTACATACAAGTTATAAAATATCAATGAAATCATGAAATCAAACATGAGAAACTTAAGATAACGTACTAAAACAAAGAGAAAAAACATTTTTCACAATAGTCATAATGGATCTACCAAACAATTACCATTCTAAACAATTGAAGTCCAACCTCTGTGTATCCGGTCCCAGATCCAAAGTAATTTCTGTAGATGCTATATATCTACATTTTGAAGGGACATTAACATATTCAACCATTTTCTCATCGGTAGAGGCGGGACAGAGGGCTGCATGGGACCTGTATTTGAAAACAATTTGAAATTTCCTACTTCCAAAATTGAGAAAATAACAAATATATTTTCTAATGAGAAGCAGACACTGCTTAACCTTTTCGGTCCCGTTTTTTCTTCTTCATTTTTTGTGAGTTCGAATCCCGACCATGGCGGGTGTATTCGATACAACATTATGCGATAAAGTTGGTCGGTAACTTACAGCAGGTCGGTGGTTTTCTCCGGATATTTCGGTTTCCTGATGTTTATGGATTGCTCCTTCGGTTTTCTCTAAAGTTTACAGTGTATATTGAACAATATGAGACATTATTTTAAAATCTCAGGATAACCAGCAACGAAAACTCACACATTCCACTATATCATAAATTGTATTTTTTGTATTTTTTTATAGATATTTTGAGACTTGTTATAACAGTCGATTAAACCCTAATTACCTCCTAAGCCAATGATATTCTAAGCTTGAATCGAATTACTCTATTACAAATTTAAAATAATTGCCGTTTTCTTCAACTGGCATTGAGATTTCCCCAAGATTTCTTCACCCTATGTCAGTAATGACTCCCTAAGGACGAATAGCATTAATATCAAATAAAATCTTAATTGAGAATCTGAACTGGATAATTACCATTTTCCCAGATTATTCTGGGCAGACCAATACTAAAGAGACACGTTAATGTTTTTATGGAATATTTTTAAAGCAATTTTTAGAGATTTGTGTAAATTAAATGAACATAAATAGAACACATTCATACCATTGATCCACGGTAACAATGTATCGTTTTATTAACGTTTCCTTTTTGTTCCAAGATACAGTTATAAACGGGGGGAGGGGGGTGGGGGGGTCGTGGCCGTGATCGTTTTGTAGTTAGATTTACAACTACCTATGCAATCAGTGGCTATCACCACTAACGTTGTGAGCTTGAATCCCGCTCGGGCGGGGTGTGCTCGATGCAACATTATGTGATCAAATTTAGTCAATGACTTGTGGCAGGTCGGGTGTTTTTCTCCAGGTACTCCGGTTTCCTCCACTAATAAAACTGACCGCCACGGTATAGCTGAAATTTTGTTGAAAGTGGCGCTAAACATCATAACCCTAACACCTACCCTATAAATTGGGCTTCTACATGATTAAGATTTTAATTAGTCTAATTGATGAAGACGACCCCTGGTGGTGTAATGGTTAGCGGTAGCCAGACAGTTAGTTCGAGCCCCGAACGGGTCACACCAAGCTACTTTTAAATTTGGTATTTGCTGTTTCTCCGCTAGCCCACACAGCATTAAGGAGTAAGGGCAAACATGGTTGGTTCTATATCAGGATAATGTGTCTGAGTGGAGCGACATGTCTACCCGCGGGCGGTTGTTACAATCATCTAACACAGTGCTGGTATAGTACACATAGTACATAATTAATTCATTAGAAGTAACTTGTTCCCCTCCCGATATAACAGAAAAATTGCTCATTTTACGTGAAGGAACAATCACTCTACCCTCTAATTGATAAACATTTCATAATATTCTAAACTAATCTTATTTTAAACTTCTCCGAAACTTCAAAGAACTATAATTCTGTATTTTTCTTCTTTTTATAATTCAATAAATTTTCTCTTTTTTTTTCTTCTTTTCTTCTTTGTTTTGTTACCTTCTCTGTAATATACATCGATCCGTCTTAATTGCTATTCTTAAAGCTAGCATTAAATTGACATTTTTTCCCACAAGTTTATTGTTAAAGCCAGCAGTAAACTGTCTTATATTATCCCGACCTCTGTAAATATGTCATATAGAAATAAGCAGTGTGATTAATTAGGGTAGCAGGATTACCATATCAACAAACCTGGGAAATTCCATAGTAAAACAGACTTTCCAATTATTGAAACATAACGGTAAATCCGTCAATGGCAGACGATACTAACCACAGCAATTATTCATAAATTAATAAAAGTTCAAATAGAGAGTGTCAACTCTATTGATGTATCTCTTGCCATTTTGCACGTACGCGCGTGAAAATTACACAACAAAGGGCACACATTAAAAATACTGAAGATTGAAAATAACCATATTATGGCATAAATTATTTAACTTCAAAAGACGTTCTAACCGTAATGGGATATTAACTTGATTGATTGATATCGTTATTTTTATTTGTCGGCATACACATGTAAATATTACAAATTATCACATTTTTTTTTCTGTTAAACACGTCTTATAGGAGACAATAAAAATGTTTGTTATAAGGATGAATAAAAATATAAACATTTGTAGTATCAATACATTATGAAAATAAAAAAAAATATATCACACTGTCGGAACAGTTCCAAAAATTCACACCAAAATCGTAGAAAGAGGCACAATCGATACCCCTAATACACAAATTCACGACTGCACACGTTCCTGGCTTGGTACAGGCACTTCAATAAAAAGTGGCGGGGTTAAACTAGTTGTATTGGCCAAAATGAAATAAAGTTAAAAAGTAATGGTCAATAATATTAATTCCAGCAACATCTACAAAACAAACAATCACTTCTTACTTTAAGTTATTGAACACAATAAATATAACATTTTCTTCTAGGCATTTTATACGTAATGTTTCATAACACGTGTAATCTTGAATTTGAACATATGTCTGTATAGTAGCTGCGACTTTATAAAGAGATCAGTAGAAGTGAGAAAAAATACTCCACGTCTGTCAAACTTTCCTACAGGAATTGAGAAAACAGACTCCACTTCTGCTAAACTTTTCTTCAAGAATTTGAGAAAACATGATCCACATCTGCAAATCTTTCCTACGGGAATTTAGAAAACAGGCTGCACGTCTGCCAAGCATTCCTACAGGAAGTGAGAAAACAGGGTTCACGTCTGCCAAACTTTCCTAGAGAAATCGAGAAAACAGTCTCCACGTCTGCCAATCTTTCCTACGGGAATTTTACTGTTATACTTTTTATTCTGTTTTCACACTTAACCCTTTTCTTGGTTGATCCATGTGGATGTATTAATGCAAATTGAGATATCACAATTTTCTACAGTTATGTATATCATTTCTCCGCCACGATATAAATGAAATATTGTTGAATGTGGTGTTAAACACCATAACCCTAACCCTATCTATTTCCCTTTTTTTGTAATGGAGAAACTGTTTACTTGTTAATCTAGAAAACCTACAGTTTTATTAAAACGTGTCTGGCACAAAACAAATAGGGGTGTTTAGACTATGGTATTATCATTCATATTTACTTCATCTGACTAAGAGCGCAGATGCGAGAAGAGATTTATTGGAGCCATAAATGCAAATGGTGTACGCAAGATTTAAGAAATAAATCATGGAAGCCAGAATGTGTTTTGAGTTTTAACATGGATTGGCGGATATTAGTATTTTATCCCGAACCAGAGGCGAGGGATAAAATGTACTGATATCCGCCATCCCATGTCAAAACTCAAAACACATTCTGGCTTCCATGATTTATTTCGATTCTGATATGTCTAATAGTAAAAATACGGTAGTATACTTTGATTGGAAGACGGTAATTTATGTTTATGCTTGCGGAAAATGTCGCACACAATTTATGCTGCCAATGGAAAAGTCAGTCACATTCACCGGCGCATGTGCGAATGAGATTATACCATCGATAAATCGCTCGTTTGACTACTAAGCGAAAGAAGGAGGTCATGTTAGAATTTGTCATATTTTTGCTACAACCGCTTCTGGTAAGGATCCCACGAGTCTCATGTTTTTAAAGAATGGTAAATGAAATTAAATAACACCATTTCAAATGTATATACAATATTAGTGTATTGTAGAGGAATATAGAAAATATTTGTATGAGGCTAAGGAACTGGGAGGAAAATGCGAGGATTTAGCCGAGCATTTTCCCCCAGTTCCGTGCCGAATACAAATATTTTCTATATTCTTCTACAATACACTAATATTGTTTTTATCCTGCAATTTCGGAGTTAGGTAGTGTTTTTTTTTTAATTTAGAAAAATAAATATTCCTCAAACCTTTCGTGGGCCCCAAAGTAAGTTGTGTGGCGTGTCTTCAAGCTGTATTTGTATATTATACAAAATACAGCACACCTGTATTCGACACATGTTATTTGCTTACTAGAGTGCTCATTGCAGGATAAATTGTATTATTCGGGAATTTAACGCCACTTTCAAACATATTTCAACCGCATCGGTGGCGTAATGGTTATGTGCTCGCCTCGAGTGCGGTAGATCGTGGGTTCCGCCCCCGGTCGGTGCAAACCAAAGACTATAAAATTGGTATGTGTTGCTTCTCCGATAAGCACGTAGCATTAAGGAGAAAGAGCAAAGACTGGTTGTCTCGGAATCAGAATAATGTGTCCGAGTGGAGCGACATGTCTACCCGCGGACTGTTATTTCAGTGAACTAGCACTATAAAAATCCAACTCAGCGTGTTGGTCTAGTACAAAGCGGACCTCATCATCATCTCATTGACAATTAACTTGTTTTCGCCATGATATACATGTTGTAGTTAAAAAAAATCGCTGAATTGGTGCTAACAGCAATCACTCACTCACTCAAATATTTCAGCTATATCGTGGCGATCAGTTTTATTAGTGGAGGAAATCGGAGTACCCGTAGAAATCCACCGACATGTCGGAAATCTCTGACAATCTTTATCACATAATATTGTATCAAGTGTATGCACCTCGCCATGAGCGGGGTTCGAACTCACAGCTTTAGTGGTGATAGGCACTGATTGCATAGGTAGTAAAAACAACTACCATGCGATCACGACCACGACGCCCCCAGGAATTGATATTTCTCCCATTATGACGTCGTTTTAACCCCGCTAAACCAGTGGTGGAAAAATCTATAATCCTCTAGAGGATTAAAATGTCTCGTGCCTTTCCCCGCATTTGACTCGTTTGACTCGTTTGACGGCTTTTGAAATAAAGTTCGTGTTAAATAATGGGAGAAACAAATTCTCCTTCAGTTGCCCGTGGGTTACGATATTTCTCCAAGCGAGAGAGCTAAATTAAAAATTCTAACCACGGGCCGTTAAATTTTAACCACGAGCCGTAAGGCGAGTGGTTAAAATTTTAAATTTAACTCTCTCGCGTGGAGAAATATCGTAACCCACGGGCAACTGAAGGAAAATCTATATATACAATAAAATGGCTGTCATGGGGGCATAATATTTTTTATTAGGGTAAATTATTAAAAGAAATATCTTCCTCAACCACCAATACTATCAATTAGTCAGACACAAAATAAAAATGGTCTTCATGGAAGACCAGAAAAAAATATGGTTATTAATTTGATAGAATTATATATTGAATATAAAATAATTTGGAATGAAATATAAATGATGAAGGATATTGCTGGAATTTGCGTTAAACACCAAAACTCCAACCCTACGTTTTTATTACCATCTTAGGTTTGACTCATAGTGATTCTGATTCACCTGATACAAAGTGGACCTAACGTACTATGTATGTAATGTGTATATATATTCCACTTGGAAATCCACTACATTGTATTTGTATTGCCAAAATTTCAATTTTTACAACGTGCATCGTGGACATGCTCCTGATTAGTCCTATAATTTTGCAGATTATCACATAACATAAAGTTTATTAACCATTGTCTAGCGGTACTGCTGCACTATTTATTTTAATATTAATTAATGCCATGGCAACGCACAACAAACATGTACTTAACCATTCTAACTGACCGTATTTCTAGATTGTTAACCTTAGTAACAGAACATTGGTAATACACGATAACTAAAGGTGTTAATTATAATGTCACAACTTCTTGACTAGAGGTCAATAATTACTTTTATCCTGCACTGGTTCTATCACAAAGTGCTGACTTAATGTCAATTACCGGCTATATAACTTTACAGGTGTGGATGCAGGATTTCTATGTTAAGGAGACTCATTTTTGTAGCCTAGAAACCTAAGTGCCCAGCGTGTTCAGGAGAGCACCCAGTGGGTGCGAACCCCACATAAGCTGATGTGATGTAGACATTGGAGGATGTAAATTGTTATCAGACTTGCTGCAAGGATTTTTCAAATGAAAGGGTCGATTAGACTTGTGAGGCAGGGTGTTTGTGTGACCGTTTTCTTGGATTAGCGAAAACTATCCAGAAAATATGGATGTTATTGGAGCAAAATCACTGGACTCTGGCAATATCCAAGCAGCCAATTTAAACTTATTTGTGGAGATATACAGATCCTAAATAATGTAATTATACGGCCAATCCCCCTCAGACATAGGTGAACGTAGTCGATTCTGGCTACTGTGATTCGTCAATCCCCCTCAGACATAGGTGACCGTAGTCGATTCTGGCTACTGTGATTCATCAATCCCCCTCAGACATAGGTGACCGTAGTCTATTCTGGCTACTGTGATTCGTCAATTCCCCTCAGACATAGGTGACTGTAGTCTATTCTGGTTACTGTGATTCGGCCAATCCCCCTCAGACATAGGTGACCGTAGTTGATTCTGGCTACTGTGATTCGGCAATCCCCCTCAGACATAGGTACATATGTAACCGTAGTCGATTCTGACTACTGTGATTCGTCAATCCCCCTCAGACATGGGTGACCGTAGTCGATTCTGGCTACTGTGATTCGTCAATCCCCCTCAGACATAGGTGACCGTAGTCTATTCTGGCTACTGTGATTCGTCAATTCCCCTCAGACATAGGTGACCGTAGTCTATTCTGGCTACTGTGATTCGGCTAATCCCCCTCAGACATAGGTGACCGTAGTCGATTCTGGCTACTGTGATTCGACAATCCCCCTCAGACATAGGTGACCGTAGTCGATTCTGGCTATTGTGATTCGGCAATCCCCCTCAGACATAGGTGACCGTAGTCGATTCTGGCTACTGTGATTCGTCAATCCCCCTCAGACATAGGTGACCGTAATCAATTCTGGCTACTGTGATTCGTCAGTCCTCCTCAGACATGGGTGACAGTAGTCGATTCTGGCTACTGTGATTCGGTCAATCCCCCTCAGACATAGGTGACCGTAGTCGATTCTGGCTACTGTGATTCGGCAATCCCCCTCAGACATAGGTGACCGTAGTCGATTCTGGCTATTGTGATTCGTCAATCCCCCTCAGACATGGGTGACCGTTGTCTATTCTGGCTACTGTGATTCGTCAATTCCCCTCAGACATAGGTGACTGTAGTCTATTCTGGTTACTGTGATTCGGCCAATCCCCCTCAGACATAGGTGACCGTAGTTGATTCTGGCTACTGTGATTCGGCAAACCGCCTCAGACATAGGTACATATGTAACCGTAGTCGATTCTGACTACTGTGATTCGGCAATCCCCCTCAGACATGGGTTACCGTACTCGATTCTGGCTACTGTGATTCGTCAATCCCCTTCAGACATACGTGACCGTAGTCGATTTTGACTACTGTTATTCGTCAATCCCCCTCAGACATACGTGACCGTAGTCGATTTTGACTACTGTTATTCGTCAATCCCCCTCAGACATAGGTGACCGTAGTCGATTCTGGCTACTGTGATTCGTCAATCCCCCTCAGACATAGGTGACGTAGTCGATTCTGGCTATTGTGGTTCGTCAATTCCACTCAGACATAGGTGACCGTAGTCTATTCTGGCTACTGTGATTCGGCCAATCCCCCTCAGACATAGGTGACCGTAGTCGATTCTGGCTACTGTGATTCGGCAATCCCCCTCAGACATAGGTGACCGTAGTCGATTCTGGCTACTGTGATTCGGCAATCCCCCTCAGACATAGGTGACTGTAGTCGATTCTGGCTACTGTGATTCGTCAATCCCCCTCAGACATAGGTGACCGTAGTCGATTCTGGCTACTGCGATTCGTCAGTCCTCCTCAGACATGGGTGACCGTAGTCGATTCTGGCTACTGTGATTCGGTCAATCCCCCTCAGACATAGGTGACGTAGTCGATTCTGGCTACTGTGATTCGGCAATCCTCCTCAGACATAGGTGACCGTAGTCGATTCTGGCTATTGTGATTCGTCAATCCCCCTCAGACATAGGTGACCGTAGTCTATTCTGGCTACTGTGATTCGTCAATCCCCCTCAGACATAGGTGACCGTAGTCTATTCTGGCTACTGTGATTCGGCAATCCCCCTCAGACATAGGTGACCGTAGTCGATTCTGGCTATTGTGATTCGTCAATCCCCCTCAGACATAGGTGACCTCTACAAGTTTTATATTTTTTTACCTCGCAGTCTTGAACGTTCCTGGTGAAGATTATTCCAGAAACACTAATTTGAATATCTACGTTTTTATGACTATCCCTGGATTGATACCTCTGACGGTGGACTATTAGTCCCCCGAGGGTATCATCCGCCCAGTAGTCAGTGTTACCTCTGACGGTGGACTATTAGTCCCCGGGGGTATCATCCGCCCAGTAGTCAGTGTTACATCTGACGGTGGACTATTAGTCCCCGAGGGTATCATCCGCCCAGTAGTCAGTCGGTGGACTATTAGTCCCCGAGGGTATCATCCGCCCAGTAGTCAGTGTTACCTCTGACGGTGGACTATTAGTCCAGGGGGTATCATCCGCCCAGTAGTCAGTGTTACCTCTGACGGTGGACTATTAGTCC